>AJFL01000918.1:0-22443 GCA_000467735.1 Rhytidhysteron rufulum CBS 306.38 | reverse complement strand
ACAAATATTGTGTGGTAACAGCGCTTGTGTGATTAAATTCTCCTCTGAATCTGCAGTCAGCTGGGCATCAGAATTTGGTTGCCAAGTATCAATACTAGAAGTTTATTCATATTCGCTGTACAAGTAGGTATAAAGTAGGCACTCCTTTCCGTATCCATGCAGCCCTTCATCCTTTCATCCTCTCATGCTGTGAGGTCCAGTCTAAGCCGCGACAATGACCGCTGAAAAGCGGGTGCAAACCATGATATTCATCCAGAATCAAGAAAAAAAAAAGAAGAACCAATGACAATAATGAAGCCATCCTTGTGATAAACTCCGACTCCATGATCATGAAACGATCAAACGCCATGACGAAACGCAAACAAAACAAAAATGTAAAACTCCAGTCACAAGCAAAAAAGGAGCGATATAAACAGCGTGATCTCGTACGTTGCAAAAAACAGCACCAGTTCCCCGATGTGATACCAAGCCTGGTATCATTTGCAATTTGGAATACCCATAACGCATCCGGAAAAGGGCGCCATCCCGCGGGAGCGCCTAGCCATTGCAGATCTCGACGTGAACGCCAAAGTGTGTATGCAAATTCAGATTCGAAACTTCGTAATCTGAAGAAAAGATTCCAAAATGGAAGAGAGGAGTTATTCCAACCTGGAAGAACGCCTCCTCAAAACTCCATTGAATGCAAATGTAAGTGCTGAGCGATAATTCATAGCGACTAAAAGAGGTGGTTCGAAATGCGAGAAACGTGATGTGGCGCTGAAAGTGCTGCGTTGGGCTGGAAACTATGCAGCATTAATAAGTTGGTATGCGAGAAATGAAGGGCCATTATGCTCCCATATTCAAGCCATGATTATCTAACGATGCCGGATGAAGGTGAGCTCCTATTCGAAGGATGAGGAGCAGGCGCGCTAGTTACTGGAGTTCGTTTAGCTGCTTTCTGGAGTTCAATCTTCTTCTTGAGAGTTTTCAATCGTGCCCTGGTACTTTCGAGAACTATTCAATGTCAGCAGGAGATATTAAAGTAGAAATGTTAGACGTACGTTTGCGGACTGATTGTCGATCTTCCTCCTCTAAGCCATTTATCAAATCATCGCTGGCCTTGGTTCTCGAACCAGTATCATCATCAGCTTCAAGTATAGCTTGGAGCATCAATGCAGCCGTCCAGTAATTGATCTCACATCCAGGGAGGTCTTCATTCACAAGCTCATTCACAGCGGCGGTCCGGTTCATTTCTAATGCTCTATCAAACATCAACTTCTCCGCCGTCACACCAGTAGTCAAGTGTATGTTCTCGGCTGAGCCTATGGAGGTTGAACCGCTTTCGGAGGATCGGTTGTTGGGATGGTTCGGGTGGTCTGAAGGCAACTGTTTCTGTGCTTCTTGAAGCTTGCGAGCTACGTATTCAGCTTTGTCGCAACATTCATTAAAGCGAGTTCGAATCCATTGGACAACCCTATTCATTCGATCTGCTTGGCTTGATGAGCTATTGCTTGAGGGATGAGACCGTGGATCTGCGGCAGAAACAGTCCTGTTTCGGCGGTTCCACCATGACCCAGCAATATCCATAGCCCTGTTTAGAATCGCCAACGACTTGACATAGAGTACAAGAGCCTCTTCCGATATGATCAGGGCTGCATCGGCTGTGAGGTCGTCATCTTCTTCTTCCGTATCAGCGTCGGTACTCGGCTTCCTGATCATTCCTGTCGGTCCGATTCCAAGACCCTGGTCGCTAGGGGTAACGGGTATGAGCTGTTTGTACTTCACTTCAGCGAACCCGTACACAACGTGGCTCCGGGATGCAAGATCCTCCACATGATTAATGGTCTGTAGATCTTCATCTTTGCTCGACGTCCTGCCACCGTCTCCAACAAGTAGGACACTGCTTTGAGCAATAGGATACGTTGGGAATGCCGAATATCCTTGTGGTGGTGATACGCCCTTTCCCACAGGAGGTGACATGCCGAGGCCTCGAATATTGACCATATTCATGGCTTTCGATAGGGCAGAAGTGGCGCTTTCGAAGCTTGGCCGATATCGTCGTTCGTAAGAACCATTCCTTTGGTGAAGAGGACCTGGTTTGGTAACAATTTGGATAGCTTTAGAAGGGTTTGTTGCGCCCGAGGTTGATGTTGGAGATCCTTGAGTTGTAGCACGGCGAACAATCGCGCCATCTCGTGTGAAAGGCCTATCTCGCATTGTTTGAGGACTAGCAGCCAGCTCATCGGCGAAGGCATCAATTTCTACCCGTCGTTTCTCCACGAGTACATAATCCCGTTCAAATGCAATATCTTGTTGCGCCGCGCGTTCTCGAGCCTCCCTTAACGCACGTTCATCGGCCCGCTGAGGGATGCGTTCACGATCGAGGTGTTCTTTCAAGACAGACGAAGTAGGCGACGGAGACCCTCGACTATTGCGACGATCCATTGCAATAGCTGCAGGAACAGGATTTCGGTCATGGAGCGGAGCAGGACGAGCGGGGGCAGTTGCTGCACTTGTGATTGTTGGCCTGCGTTCTCGCTGAGAAACTTGCTGATCGATTGAAGACAGAGGCGTATTGCTGAGCCTTCGAGCCCCAGATGATGGCCTTGGAGGAGTGCCGGAATGATACTGACCTGACGTGGGCCTTGAACTAGGGCGTGATGGCGGAGTCGTGCCAAAGCTAGCATTCCTCTCACGAGGAGATTGCGAATATGGGCTATCCTGTACGCGCCGTTCCAACTCAGCAGGTATTCTCTGGGGCTTCTTAGGTTGCGTCGGTTCGGGGATATTTGGGCGGTCCTCGTCCACCAGTCCTGGAATTTCATCTCGGACGACATTGCTGGTGAAAAAGTTCTCGTATGACATCCTCTCGGTAGGATTCTTCCTAAGCAAAGCCCGGATCAATGTTTTCATGTCTCTGCTGATCGCTAGGTGCTCTGTGAATTTAATATGGTCATTCCGTTCTTCGATTCTACGCAGTAGTTCAACATGGTTGTTTGCTCTGAACGGAGGCCTCGAGACCATCATTTCGTACAGAACTGTCCCTACTGACCAGAGATCCGCCTTTGCGTCATACTTTTCATAACGGAGGATTTCCGGTGCCATGTACAAGGGCGATCCACAGAGGGTTTCTGCGAGAGATGTGGTAGGCAGCACCCTAGCAAATCCGAAATCGGCAATCTTGAGCATTGGCAACGATTCTATGCCGGCAGCAGGAATCAGCGAATTCTCATCAGCAGCCAGGGGCATGCTTTCTGTGATTCCGTTCTTAGCATAATAAAGGGAGGATGGGTTCAACAACAAGTTTTGGGGTTTCAGGTCTCGATGGATGTAATTCTTGGATCGTAGGAACTCGAGAGCGCTTGCAATTTGCTTTGCAAAGTGCCTAACAACAACCTCATTAAGTCCTCCCACTTCCGGATTCGGGTACTTCTCCATCATCCGTCGAGTCTCCGGATGATTGGCCAGGTCTGCACGCTTCTTGATGAACGAAGACAGATCTCCAAGCTCACAGAATTCCATGATTATATGCATTTTGGACGGTGTTTCCTGGCAGTCCATCAAGGCTACAATATGTGGATGATGGAGACTCCGCAATATTGAAATTTCCGAGAGCAGGTTCTCTTTGAGCTTCTTGTTCAACTTGCTCATATTTACGGATTTGATGGCCACACATGCTTTCTTCTCCTAATTGATACACGTACGTTAGTGATCATGCTTTCCTGAAGTGATAGAAGTGCGGAGACAAATGCAATGCATAAATGTGGGGACGAGGTGACGCAAGGGATTCAACGTACCAGGTGTATACCACGGTAGACCTCAGCGAAGCTACCCTTACCAATGTGATTCAGCTTCTTGAATGGGCCAACTAGGGTTTCTGACTGAGAAGACGAGGATTGCGTGGAGTTTGATGACCTCCTCGTCTTGAAGGGAGACGCCGTCGGGGTCGCCATGTTGGCGGGAGCCGGGTGGCCAGGCGTCGCCTGCTATTCCTACCTATGACCAGAGCTCTACGGTTGTTCAATCACCAACGCAGATGGGGGTACAATGTAGCAGTGAGGCTATTGTACATGGGCTGCACTCCGGAGAGGCTGTTCGAGGTTTCGAGGTCGTGGGAGGTGGTCTCTCGAGGGAAGGGACCAGGTAGGTGCGGCGGTGCGGTGCGGCGATGAGGGCGTTAACTCCGTGCGATGGGAGATCGTAGGAGGGATGGCAGATGAGGTAGAGTATGCTTGAATGGAGAGAGATGGAAGGCGGGAGCTGGAGGCGGTGGAGGGTCGACAGGGCCAACTTCTGGGGTGTTGGGGGGATTCAACGAATGGCAGCGGGCGTCGTGGAGCGGGTGACCTGTGTTATGGGGATGGCAGACGGGGGTTGCAGCGTGGACAAAGAGGGTGGAGTCGCGCAACTCGGGGGAAAAGAATAAGAGAGCCTGGAAGAGGAGAGAGGATGGGAGCGGAGGCAATGTGAGGGTCTAGGAAGTATGGAGGAAAGATGGGCGCGCAGCAGTGGGTTGTCGAGGTGGTGAGCCTATGCTCAGTCATAGGTACAGTAGCTCTCTCAGTGCTCACACAGCGACCCCCGGCCTGAGCGGTGAAGCGCGCTAGCCTGGATTGGGCTTATCTGGATTGCCCAAGAAGCTGTGCGCCGCTGAGCATTTGTATCTGCGCCGGGGGTAGGGGGGGGGCAACGATTCCATGCAGCAGCAGCAGCAGCACGGTCCCTGGCCAAAAAGCTAACAACTGCCAACTACAATGCCACCTGCGTGCTATGTATCTGTTATGTATGCCATGTATCTAGGCAGCCAGCCTCCGACGCAACGCCCACTGCCCACTGCTCGCTGCCCTTCTGCCCGCTGCAGCGCTGCCGGAATCTGGCCTGCTGGGTACCTAACATGCGCAGCAGGCATCTCTGGCTCAGAAGGGGAGAATCGCGTGGCCCGGCGAAGTCGGCGCCTGCTCTGCGACTTCGTCACTGCGGCCGCCCCCTCAGCAGCTATTCACTCATCGTGGTCGTGAAGACGTGATCATCTGACAGAACCGTCCTCGCCCATGACGATTGTCGGACGGCTGTTTTCCACGGTCAGCCACTTAGACTGATGAATCACATACACCAGCACGCAATAACTCCGTACGCGCCCGTGCCACCCTCTTCCATCAGAACAACGTGATGGTGACTTCGGCCCAGCTTCTACGCTTCCGCCGTTGTTGGACCTCCAGCCAGCCAGCCAGCCAGCCAGGACTGGACAGGACAGGACAGATACCTACGCACACAGACGCAGGCACACACATCTACATGCCTGCACGAACATATACATACATACGTGAGGGGTTGAGGCTATGGATTCCGTGGTTGCAGCAGATGAACCGCTGCCGCTACCGGATGCAGCATTTAATCTGACAGTTTGTCCTCCCTCGAATGAGAAAAAAAGTTACGGATTGCTGTATCTAGCATGCCCTGTAGAGAGTGCGAAACAGAGAGACAAACAATCGGCACGCAGCGGCAGCGTCTAGGGCGCATCTCGCTGCACCAAGTCAGTCTGCGGCAATGCGGCCGTTATCGTGGGGTAAAGCTGATCGCAGCGTCCGACTAGCCCCTCTGATAGGCAACACAGGGCCATGTCGTATCTTCTCGGTCGTTTCGAAGCTGGGGTTGTCGTCCACCTGCATCCGCCCAGCAACCCGCAGCCCGTTTCGAGCACTATGAATGGCCTCCTCCAGCCCACCATCTGCATTTTCCCCACCTCGGAAAGGCTGCCGTATCTCTCGTGCTGATGCTCAGGGACCTGTCAGCGAGGGCAGGGAACGCGACAGGGCGGGCGGACGGGTTTGCCGTGATGGAAGCTACCAATTTTTTTCTAAATCGCTCTCGTTCATTATTACACATGGATAGACTATCAATCAGCCTGCAGCCTTGCCGTGGGTGGTGGACGCCCGTGATGGTATGGATGTCTACTAGAGGGCGAGAGCTGCTCGGTCCACTTTGCCTAGGCGCCTTGACCGCGTCTCAACGCTGGATCCACCTTCTCGGATGGGCAATGAGCTCAAGACATTCACCACATGCACTGGCGATGGCAGCATCACTCGCCATCCTCTGCCTCAGTCATCTCATACGCATTAGCTAATCACCTCCCCCCGTGCAACGAGGCCTGATGTGATGCCGCGATAGCCCCCCGTTCTTTTTAAAAATATATCCGCTCAACTGTTTAAAACCTGCGGGCACCTGCACCTGCTTCAAACCCGTGGCTTGTGTCACTACTGATCCACGTCTCTCTTCACATGTTCATGTTTAATGATCAACAAACCAGCGAACCGCCGCAAACGAAACACTAGAACATATCGACGCAAGAAAGCGTCCATCACCCGTACCCAACTCATGCTAATTTAAGTCTGCAGATCGCTAGAGTTTCCCATGCGAATGCTTTTCAAATCCATTATCATCAGTCATCATCTACCTGTCTAACTACGTACCTACAGCCTGACTCCCCGCACGAGCAGCCAGAGGAAGACCGGGACAATCACATTGTCATTGCCACCGGTCAGCACAGCCTCATTGAGGCTGGCACCCGCCGCAGATAGGGCTGCCTTCAAAACAGTCACTGTCCACGCATCGCGTGCTTCCCTGTTATCTCGGTCATCCCACTGCCCCAGCCTGAGCCAAGCCTTGCCAAAAACCAGCCCTGTGGTCACCGCGATAGCGAATGCAAGACTACCTTCTAAGCTTTTCCCACCAGCCCATGGCCATTTGCGTCGCCCAAACCGGCGCCCGATAAGTGACGCCGCGGCATCCCCCATGCCTACACACACCACTCCAGCAAACATGCTTACGTCGCGAGATGCAACTTCCCAACCCTCCCACGGCTTCTCTCCCGTTCGTGGAATACCGGCCAGTGAAAGCCAGAGAGGGATTGCGCAGCCAATAAGGAGGAAAATATGCGAGACAACTACCGGTCCTCGGAGATCTCGTCCATCAACGTATGGAGTAAGGAATTGCGCGAGCGGCCGAGAAAGAGGGGGGAGTTGTGAAGCTCGGAGAAGATCGAGGAGTAAGAAAATAGCAAGAACCAATGCCAATGCTAGAGCCACGAATGCTGGATCGACGTAGATGGTTGGAAGAAGCATTGCAACCATCATGCCGTGAAACACCTTCCTGCGTGTATCAACCTCAACGATTGAGCTCAACTGCAGGACCACGACGAGACCAACAGTGATCACGCTGAGGCAATAACCACAGAGGAGAAGTCGTGCATTGGCCTCGCCAAAAGTCAGACACCGTATCCGTTCTGCGATACCAAGCTGGTTTGATCGTATCAACATGTCATCTGGATCATGCATCAACGGGAGTGCGATCCATTGCTCTAAATTCCAGTTCACCACCCAGAATCTTACTGGTTGGATATTCCCCAAGAGGTAACCGATGGCCCAGCCAAATGGTTCTTCTCCCTCTAATGCATATTTTGAGATAATGTATCGAATAGGTCCCAAGATGAGAGTAATCATAATTACGTAAACATATCCAGCATATATCCATTTCCGTAGAGCGGCTTGCGCTGGAGTCAATGCGAGGAAAGATTGTGCTATAGAGGATTTTGAGCGTTTGTGTCGTGAAATGGACGTCTGTGGTAAAGGATCGTAGTCTAAAAGGTTTGGAAGAGTTGAACTTCTCTTTCGGGACATCGTGTTAAGCCTCGGTGCATCATCGTTATCCGGAAACCTGTATGTATGCGATTTTTCCACTGCAGACATGGTCTCATGACTTGGAGAAAGGAAGCCGTTCCTCGTGGAATCGACAGTGTTCAGCCTCAAACCACCGTTGCCCCCTGTTTGATTACTGACATTGATATCGTCTTCGTCGGCATCACTGTCAACAATGTTTCTTCGCTTACTTGACCTGAGACTATCATTCAAGGCCTGGAGGAATGACTGACGAGCTTTGATGATGTGACCAGCTCGCCGTAATCTCCATCGTGGGATTCTCGCCAAGGCAACTCCCCATTTGAGAATCTTGCCGCAGAATACAAATAGTCCTAGCCCACCAACCCAGAGGAGAGTCGTGAGTATTGTCATTTGGGGCGAATCGGAGAAGAGGAAAAGGTTGATAATACCGATAGACAGTAGATGAAGTTCGGCAGGGAGTAGGCTTGTAGTAGTTAAGTATTGAAGAGGAGGGAGGAGTGCTTGATGTAGGGCGAACAGCGTTACTAGAATCTCTGGATCCAAACCTTCTGGGGGTGGAAATTTGAGCATATATGGTAGCGGAGGAAAAAGCTTTGAAGGCAATTCGGTATTCTGAGATGCAATTAAAGGAAGTGCTGAAATAAACCAATGTAGCGTCGAAAGCCCATTTCGGTAACCTTCACCAGGAATCAATCGGACCGGTAAAGCGGAGAGACTCAGTATGATGTTGGGTAACACGAGCTTCTCCAAAGTTGGTAATAGTGACAGTGAAATGAGTACAGGTATGAAGATCGGGTATAAAATTGTGGCAGGGTCAAATGCTGCTGGAATTAGAATGCGTGGACGAGTTGATTGCGGTGTACTAGATCTCCGCTTCTTTGAATAACGAAGCAACCGCAGCGGATAGATGCCCAAGAGGCTGATGACAACCAGGATATGACTTATGAGTTCTACTAGTGGTCAATCAGTAATTCATTCTTGAAAGATCCCAACGATTTTACTGACCTCTGTGCCATTGTACAATTTTTTGCCAGCAGGAACATCCTTGTATTACCAAAAGCCCTGTACATCCTAGTAAAATTGCTTCTGTAGTTCTCCGCGCCATCTCAGCGCGCCTCCTCTTGATATATTTCTGTCTCGCGGCTCTTGTTTCATCGTCGGTGGACGGGGGACCATTCGACCCCTTATTAGGCGTAAAGTATGCGTTTGAAAACCTTCGGCCCTCTTCATCTACTTGCGATGGAGTAAGAAGAGGACTGGCTTCGCCATAATATCCACTGCCTCTAACGTCTCGAAGTCCTTTCCGAGGCCTAATTGGGGGTGCAGGGAGCGCCCGTACCAAGTTATATCCTTCATCGTCTGCTTCTGTGCCACTGTCACTTGGGCTTCTTGAGAGTTTTCTGCGTGCTCTACCATCTTCGTCTAATATTGTGCGGTTTGTTGCCTGCGATTGCGCTAACGCACTTCGCATGAGGTCATTGCTAGAGGAATCACTGGACTGCGGGGAGCCTCGCACAAGTGCTGCATGTCGATGGTAAGGCTGCGGGGTTCGTCGCTGGAGTTCAAGCGCTGCGATTTCGGGGGTTTGTGAGGCTTCTGGAGTCGCATCAGGTACGTGGGCGGAAGTTGGGTCGTCAGACATTGCGGTGCGCAATCAGCTCCATAGGATTATGGTAGGGCTCAAATAGAAACGAGGGAGGCCGAGGGACGATATGGACGAAGGAATGAAGGGGCCGCAGTTCTTAAAAGCCACATTGCAGGTTGCAGGTTGCAGGTCAACAGAAATGTGCTGGTTGGTGAAGCTCAACACGAGCGGAAAGCCTAGCACTCTCACATGCTTTGCTTCTGAAGGGTTTGGTGGGTCGCTTCTGCTGTGACTGACGTTGCCCTTGATCGCCATCATCGTCCGACACACATTTTGGCCTCCGCAAGGAACGGACTCCGCCCCGTGCCTCAACCAACACCACTCTACTGCACATCCACAGCCGGACTCTGTACGGTATAGTTTCTACGTATACGCAATACTCTGACAAGAGACGGCTAATCATGCTTAGTCTGATTCACGCGCAATTTCCATACGTCTCAATAAACTCTAATTGTACATTCACGCGAAATCCAACGTGCTCTATGAGATGTATGCAATCCCTGTTTGATTTTTTTTATATCAACGCCTTAATGCCTCTCCATTGAACGGACGTATATGAAGGGAATCATGCCTCTACTCCATTAAATGCGAAACGAGCCATACAGACCTTGATTTACTGCAGGTAGCCATGCTCCTTCAAGAAAGCCTTTACATCCTCAGAGTCCCGCTGGAGCCAGTTGGACTTGGCGCGAATGGAATCGAGGCTCTGTGCGAGAGCTTGGTCAAAGCCCTTGGTACTCTTCTTAGAGAAGAAGTCCTCAATGTCCTTGATATGCTCCGCATGAGTGAAGCTAGAGGTACAGATTGACACGACGGATCCGAGCATGGTCAGCCCGGGTGGCAGTTTCTTCTCCAGCGTATCCCAGTTCTCCTTCATCCAGGTCCACAGTGCAGTGATACCCTCAGCGTGTGTCCTCAGACTAGCAATGGGTAGGTAGATATCCTGTCCCTTAACTTCGTCACTCAAAGGAAGCGAGAGCGTGCGTTGAATAAGCTCTGGGTCCTTTGCGCGACCGATAGCCCGAAGAGCAGTGTTGCGCTCGTCGCTAGTCTTCGCGGTGCGGTACTCATTCAATATCACATCGTATTCCTTCTTTCCGCCGTTGCTTAAAGCAATTGCGTATATGCTACTGCGGATGTTAGGATGGATGGCCGAGCGGTCACCAGCAGCAAACTTTTCGAAAGCGTCGAAAGCTGCCTTGACGATCTGCTCGTCCTTGGCAAGGCCGGCACTACCGAACATCAAGGCCTTGAATTGTTGCTCGATATGGCCGTCGCTCTCCTTGAAGTCCCAGCCAAGCTCATGGGCCTTATCCTTAGTAAGATCAAGCTGGAACTTCTTTAGGGCATCCTTGACCTTTTCCCCCTCGAAAGTCCAGGCGGCACGGAGAGTGCTGATTCTGCCAGTGATTTCACTCCAGACAACGAATTCAGGCTCGCTCTTGAAGCTCTCGAGGAGAGAGAGCAGACCCGAAGTCTTCTGGTACCCAGAGGCGGCCAACGCGCCTGCATCGGCAATCATTCCAGCACGATCCTCTACAGTCAGGAGACCATCCTTCGCGGCAACACCAAGCTTTTGCAGACGCTCGGGGGTGTATGATGTCCTATAGATACCAGAGTGGTCTGCATTGAGCTTGAAGAAATCGTCTTTGACCTTAAAATCGGCTTCACGGGAGAACAAGGTTACCTCCTCATCGATGCCCTCCTTAGTCCTAAGGCCAAGGAACACGGGGTAAAGTGTCTTATCCTCCTCGGGCTTGACATCAGAGGTACGCAGGAAGCGGTTCTGCTTCACATGAATTGAACCTGCGTCTGAATTCTCAGTAACAGTAACAACAGGGAAGCCGACATTCTTGGTCCAAATGGCCATAACCTTTTCAACATCTTTACCGCTGGCATCGCTCAATGAGGCCCAAAGGTCCTCGGTTTGAGTGTTTCCGTATGCGTGCTTCTTAAGATATCGGCGGATGCCTTCCAAGAAGGTCTCTTCGCCAAGATACTTAGAAATCATACGCAATACACACGATCCCTTTGAGTATGAGATGGCATCGAAGATTTGGTTGATTTGGTCTGCACGCTTGACAGGCACTTCAATAGGATGGCTGCTGCGTAGAGAATCTAATGACAGAGCACTCTGAAGATTGTCCGTGACATAGCCTTCCCAAACCTTCCACTCCGGATAGAAAGCGTTGCACGAATACCACGACATCCACGTGGCAAATCCCTCGTTCAACCACAGACCATCCCAGAAGTCCATCGTGACCAAGTTACCGAACCACTGGTGGGCCAATTCATGTTGTACAACTTCGGCCACACGCTGTTTTGTGGATGCACCACTGGTTTTCTCATCGAAGAGCAAATCAACCACTCGGTATGTGATCAGACCCCAATTCTCCATAGCTCCAGCACTGAAATCGGGAATGGCGACCATGTCCATCTTTGGCAAGGGGAACTTGCTGGCAAACTTCTTCTCATAGAAGTCCAATGTCTTGGCGGCCAAATCCAAGGAGAAGCGACCATGCTCAATGTCCCTGTCTGGCGTAGCAAAGACCCTAATGGGAACACGGAACGAGTTAGTCTCGATAACATTAAGATCTCCGACAATGAATGCAAGGAGATACGTGGACATGAGGGGAGTCTTGTTGAAAGTCACCGCCTTTCGCTTCCCTCCGGTGATCTTAGAGTCAACCTCTTTCTCAGAAACAGCATCCATGTTGCTCAAGCAAGTCTTCTCCTTATCGGCAACCAGAGTGATGGTGAACTCGGCTTTCAGAGCAGGTTCGTCGAAGCAAGGGAATGCTCGTCGCGCATCTGTGGGCTCCATCTGCGTGGTGGCAATGTACTTGTTCGAGCCATCCTCCCCCTTGTAAGAGGAGCGGTAGAATCCAGCCATGTTGTCATTCAGCGTGCCGGTGAACGTCTGTGTAAGCTTGGCCTTGGTGCCCGCGGGGATGGTCTCCTTGAAGCAGACCTTGGTTGTCTGAGTGTCTTCATTGTATTCGAGGTCGGGTTCGGAGGTGATGAGCTTCTCGCCTGAAGACACCTTGGAGGAGTGGATTTTCAGGTCGACGGTGTTGAGGGAAATGGAAGTGGTGTCCTCGACAACATCCAATCTGCAGTCCGGTTAGCACCCCGCGAGATTAAACATGAGGATAATGGCAGCACTCACTCAATAACGACGGTGCCCTCGTAGGTGAAGTCGTCGAAATTGGGCTCTAGGGTCAAGTCATAGTGGACGGGCTTGACGTTCTTGGGGAGGACTTCGCGGCCTTTGGTGATGTCAATGGAGGTGCCCGGGGCGTCTGCAAAGCCGTGTTGGCACATGGTTCTTTGGTAGGAGCAGGAGCGGACGGGTGGTGTGTTCTTCGTAGGGGTGAGCCGTGGTCTGCGGGGAGGAATTCGCTGGAGGAGCGGGGTGGAGTGAAGGGTCGGAGCGGGTGGTGCTGCAGAGTGGGAGGAGTGGGAGGAGGCGCGAGCGTTCCGCAGCGAGAGGGAGCAGCCAGGGGAGCTTTTCAACAAAGCGTGCAGGCGCGGGGTGCCCAACGCCCGCCTGGCGTCACAGGCACTCGCCAAGGCACGGCCGGCACTCTGTCTGGCGAAGCGCATCTCTGCTTCGCGCCCTTTTGCGGTGAATGAACAGCAATTGAACGGTGAAGGGTCGAGCAGCAGAGGCTGTCAGTGCTGTCTTAATGCATGCCGACCTCGAAGCTGCCGGCCAATCACACCCACCCTCGCCTGGCTCGCCTCGGAGCGGAGAAAGTTTCGCCAATCCCCTGTCCATAAATCTTCCCAATCCTTCCCTCGCATCCTTTTTCTTTTTCTTCCTTCACGCAAGGAAGTCCTTCCAGAGTTTTGCTTCTCTCCTCACAAAGCATCTGGCTGTTCTGATGGTTTTTCCAATCATCTGACCTTGCCAGAGTAATCTTCACCGCCCGTTTGAGGCTGCCACGATTCCCTCGCGGTGTGGATGGCCATAGGAGTTGCGGAACAAACCCTTACAAACAAACACCTAACACCACTTGCCAGATGCATTCCTACGGGATCATGAGAGCTCTCCAACCCGAGCACAGCCTGCTTCAATCTGTGCCCTTTCTCACGAATCACCCGCTAGCAATCTATTCTAAGATCGAGTTGTTGAGGCTGGGCTTGGTTGCTCTGCGTTAGAGTATGCAATCTTTATCTCTACTCATCTCTCCATTCACAACTAGCTCTAGCCTGCAACTCATGGCGTTTAGAGAACAGCCATCATTTCTGTTTGCGATACCACTAGTTGAAGTTGAGGCCCCCACCTCCAAGATCAGCGAAGTGTCGTCTCAGACCGCCATTCTTCACGGCCGCAATAAGAACTCACATCTTGACGCTCAGCATTTTGGCCACTTTACCATCAGATGACACGGGATATCGCCTTTTCAACATGATATTATTCCCTCTTTCACCGGTCTTTCGAAAATTTAGGCCGGCCTTGACACTAAGACACCAAGGGCTCACGCGTCAGCGTTTAGCCTAGATGAGGCTGTGATGAACCAGAAGGTCTTCTACGGAAAGCTCGCATTGGCTCGGGCCATAGGTGATATGTCCCGATCATGCCAGCGTTCAAACTCATATCAAGACACCATAGGAAACACATTCCGATAAGACAAGGATACCTTCCAGGGGAACCCATGGCTTGGCTTCAGGCTTTAGTAATAATGTATCAAAGTCACATTTTCTTTCGTACACCATCTCGTTAGTTTGAGGACAGAAATCCTATGGGAAGTGGGGGGAAAACCCTTCTCTAAGTCAACTAAAGAAACTTACTTGAAGCAGTTATAATTACTAAAGATGGACTGGATTGTTTACCGCAGAATTTCCAGTCCGATGCGACGAGAGGGGTGTAAGACCGTGCTAAATTCATTTATGGCTAACCTTTCTCAAACTAGGCAGTGGATGACAGGCCTCATCTTATATCTCTAAAGACATACCTTTTTAGTATGCGTTCTGCCCGAACTGATAAACAGTAATGCTCCATTTTATATTCCGTCCAACTTCAGTATACATGTTGAGTAGTAGATGTACCAATGGCTTAATGTCAGCTATTATATACCAAACGCATCAATATGTACGAGCTCATTGCCTTTGATCTACAGAATCCACTTGAAGATACAACATTTTGAAGCAAGAATTAATCATCTGACAACGGTTCTCTCTTCACTCTTGAAAGCCAAATCTCTCTTATAATGATCATTGCCTGAGCATTCCAAAGACCAAAGGCCGTGTTCTTTCATTTCGTAACTATCAGACATCTCTTTTTACTCATGATTTTTGTTCATCAACATCTCTTCCCAGTGTGTAACTATGATCCCAATTTCCTCCAATTTGACCCCTTCATTTCCACATCCTCATCCAATTTATCCCAAATACTTCTTAAACCACTCAATACCCTGCTTCTCCGCATCATCCATAGCCTTCCTATCCTTCTCACTAGACCAATCACCCCTAAGCGCAAACCCATGCACCTGATCCTCATAAACCCTCACCTCACTCGGGACCTCCATCTTCCCCAACAACTCCTTAATCTGCTCTACCTCCTTCTCCCCAAGCAAAGAATCCTTATCCCCCAACGCCAAACTCAACGGCTTCACCACCGGATCAAAATCCCCCGGAATCGCAACCAAAGAAGGATGAGCCGCATACGCGGCATCAACCGCCAACGCGGGATCCGTCGCCTGCGCACTCAAAATCGCGTATCGTCCTCCCCAACAGAATCCAATCGTGCCGACTTTCTCGGTACCAGGTGTCTTCCGCACCTCACGGATGAACCCGTCGATTATGGGCTTTGAGACGCCTTCGCGGTGTTTGATTAGCCAGGGGCCTAATGTAGTGCCTACGTTTGCGGTTGCGGCTGTTTTCTCGATCACGGTCAGAGCTTCTCGCTTTGGGAGGGGGGGCTCGACATCTTGGAGGAACTCGATGGGGAGGGAGTCGCCTTGGTGGACGTCGGGGATGTAGGTGTAGAAACCGGCTTTTGCGTATTGGTCTGCTAGGAGACGGGTATTTGGGAGGGTCCAACCGAAGACTGGGTGTTTAAAGTTAGTGATTTATTTATCTGATTTTCTGGGCTATTTATCCTAGCTGAATACCCTGCATGGGAATATATATGTATCTTCTTGGGGTGAATGGGAAGGGAAAGGAGGCTGGCTTACTATCAACGATTAGAACTATACTCTTAGCCGTAGACCCGTTCTCAGGCTCTGCGACATAGGTATCAAGGCCACCTGCGTGAATAGCTAATATTAGCCCGAGTTTTCAAACTCAATTCGCGTTCTAGAAATCGACGTACCGATCGTTCTGACCGACCCAGTTGGTCTTCCTTCCTTGATTTTACCAGAGAGACAGCAAGAGCTAATTCCTACACCTGTAGCCATCCTTGCTATAATCCTACTTCAACTCAAGTTCACTAGAACAATAGAGAGAAGTCTAGTTTTAGAAGTACAATGGTGTAGGTAGCAAGATCAAGAATAAAATTAAGCTCGTGGTTTTCAGTCAAAAACAACCCAAAAACACAAAAACACAAAAACGCCCCAACAACCCAAACCCACATACATATACCATCCTCAGCCCACTCAGCCCTCACAACAAAAAAACCCCCCCACATCCACCAAAAGTTCCACAGTGGATCCCCCAAAAAACCAAAAAGGGTCCAACCCTGACGTCGAACATAAATAGTCCCCCGAAAACGGTAATAGCGCTCCACGCCCCCACCACTCAAACCCCCCGAAATCCCGCGGCATTATCTCGTTTGCGTAAGGATGAGATCGAGTCCCGGGGCGGCCACCTGCTTGCTTGCTTGCTTGAGCTAAGGTTGGTTTATTTGTTGGTTGTCCACCTACGAGGTGCCAGGTGCCAGGTGCTCGAACTTTGCCAATGTTCTGGATCCTGCCGCGTATCATATCGATGATCACTTGACGTCATGGCCCATGGCTTGCATCAGAATGTGTTAATTGCGTGCTGCTTATGCGACAATCTCCGATCATGGGAAATTGGGCTTTTGCTGATGTGCGGAGAACATCGTATTTTTGGAACTGTGGCATTTTGTGCTGTGCCGCTTTTCGACTTCACGAGATCTACACTGAGAGGCAGGCCGTCGTACATAAAATATTATATTCGTACATAAACGCTCGTAACATCTAAACGGGATCATCATAAACTGCTCAATTTTCCAACTTGTTGGTATCTGAATTAGACGACCGTAACGCCATCGCCATGCACTTTTATACAATTTTTAATACATCGTCATTAAGACGCAATTAGGCCTTCCACTTGGCTTCTGACCAGTGCTTGTACTCGTCTTTAAGACTATGTTGCACCCAGGGGATAGTGATGGCTGCCCAAACACCTGCCCAGAGAAAGGGAATGACCCATCCGCACTAATGAAGAATTAGCAATTGATGCGTACGCCGATTTTCAAAGTATTACTTACCACGTATGCAGCATCCCTTTGAATGGTCCAAATAATAGCGTTAGTGACACCAGACATGACAATGGCCCCGATACCCCAGAATAGGGTCAATCGATGGAGCATCTGCCTGAAATGTCGGCTTGCTTGATAACGAAGGTTTAGTCGTTGTCTATACTCTGTTCCTCCCGAACCATCTACAGCAACAACATCCTCAATGTATGCGTATATAGCAGGACGGAGGGGAGCTCCCATTGGCAGGGAGGAGATTCTACATGGTGCTCTTATGTCGAAGTATCGCATGACATCGATGATGAGGAGTTCGCAACCAATGGCAAAAGTCATTGTTGAAGCTGGCATAGCAAGAAGACGGATAGGGGGATTTCGGGGACAAGTACCACTAGAACATCCATTAGTTAGTACTAGCATGTGCGTGCGATGCTGATAGACTTACACAATCAATTCTATCATGACGAAGAACCAGCCCACGGACAAGTTCCAGTGGAACCAGTCGAGGTAGAACCTTTGGGCTCCGATGACACGGCAGGTTGAACCTACTCTCCAAAGGCGTCTAAATCTAATGAAGTATTCAACAATGGATACGGTACCAAGAAGCGCGGTGCTGATACTAAAGACTGGTTTGTTCGTTAGTACACATGTTCATGCAAATAACAATTCTTTGACATACCGGCATTTGGAGTCAAACTCGTTCCGTACCACAGCCCAAAGTACATTCCAATCGGCATTGCAACACAGTCTAGGATGATCAGCGTCCAGAAAATGATAAGCGCCTTCTTCCGTGGTCGGAGGGAGTAGTTGAGAGGAGGTGGATGGTTGAAGTCGACATCTTGATAGACGACTTGGGTGTTTGCATGGAGTGCCGACGGAGGGCGTGAAGGTGGTCCGCTTCCTGGATTGAGACTGCCAGATTGGCTCACATTGTCAGGCCGAGGGGTATCTGTGCCGGTCCCACGCGGCTGTTGGCCTGGGACCTGAAGATGTGTAGTGGATAGTTGTGGCGGGACTTGAAGCTGCGACGCCTGTTGTGCGTTGACCGAGGCATCCGGAGGTGTTACTGGGCGTAATGGTTCGGTCGACGGTGTGTCGTTCGTCATGATTGGGTCCAGGTCATACGAAAGAAAATCGAAAGAAAAGAGAAATGGCAAAGCCGAAGCAATGAAAGAGAAACCGAATAAGAAGTGGAGGTGGAGCGTTTAGATCAATGCCAAACGATGCCGGAAGAGGGCGGATGGATGGCGTCGCGGATGAATGTGGTGGATGGTGAAATGCTGGGCAAGGGAGAGTTTGCAGTGTGAATGCCGTCTGCCGTGATTATATTTCCTGCTGCACCAGGTGCGAACGCATCCGTCAGCCAGCCTAGCGTCTCCATGACGTCGATGCCAACAAGGGTCTCTGCCTGCCAAAACCGGCTTAGGCTTGGCCCTGCTTGGCTGACCGCATTTGAGGTGACGACCAGACCGCGCCAAGCTGCTTCCTTCCGCGCGCCGTCCTCTGTTGCTCCGTCGCCGTTGCGCATTTACTCCGCATTTCTCGCTCCACCGCGCCGTCACCGTCCAAGAGTTCTGCGTTCACTCGACGACGTTCGCGATCAGCCCTCTTGCGTACTCGCGCGTGGAATATGTGATATCAACCCAGCTATGGCCAGCTATCTCGGCCCCCTCCTCCTAATCTCCCTATCTCTAGTCGCTACAACCCTGGGACTGCCGGCCCACACCCCGGTGCTCTCGCATGACAATGACACCTCCATCTCCCTAAACCTCTTCTTCGAGCTCGAAGAGTTGGCTCGAATCGTCGATATATCCTACTGCGTCGGCACTGCTGGCCTCGGCATACAGAAGCCCTTCCAGTGCCCGAGCAGATGTTCTGAATTCGAGAATTTCGAGCTCGTCACAGTAAGCTTTCAAAACCGTTGTCCCCATCTCACTGGCCCTCCAACCTGACATCTCAGACATGGAACACCGGTCCTCTACTCTCTGATTCCTGTGGTTACATCGCACTTTCGCATCCCCCGTCTCCGCCGCGCATACTATTGGCCTTTCGAGGAACATATTCGATCGCCAACACTATCGTAGATTTATCCACTGTGCCCCAGGAGTATGTCCCGTACCCAGGTGATGATGACGATGATACGCATGATTCGGATTTTGTCGATCCTAGAATCGTTCCATTAAAGCCATCGGATGATACCCCACCACCCGCCAAACCTCCTAAATGCGACAACTGCACAGTGCATACTGGGTTCTATACCTCCTGGATCAACACCCGTAAGGTAATTCTACCTGACTTGACGGACGCCATCGAAAAGTATCCTAATTACAAACTCACTTTGGTCGGACATTCCCTAGGCGGTGCTGTAGCTGCCCTTGCAGCACTAGATTTCAAGGCTCGCGGGTGGGATCCCCATGTAACCACCTTCGGAGAGCCACGTGTTGGCAATGCAAAATTCATGGCGTATATCAATGAGCGTTTCAATGTCTCCTCGACTAATAGTAAGGAGCGCCGGTTTCACCGCGTGACGCATGCTAATGACCCGGTTCCTCTTTTGCCATTGGATGAGTGGGGATATAAGATGCATAGCGAAGAGATCTTCATCCGAAAACCAAACCTCCCACCAGCGGTCGAGGACATCCACCATTGTGACGGCGACGAGGATCCACATTGTATCGCAGGCAGTAATAACGACAGTCCGACTTGGGGTATCCCAACAAGATTCAAGCTGTGGGAGCTATTCTTTGCACACAGAGACTATTTCTGGAGATTAGGGTTGTGTCTTCCTGGTGGAGACCCTAAAGATTGGTATCGCAAGTATCCACATTATGAAGATGGTGATGGAGAGGATAATGCAGGAGAGATTGAAGAATTATGATGGAGAGAGCTCTCACCCTTCGTATCAAAAAAAAAGCATTTGGTCAGGCGTTGTGGATGGGAATATAGTGGAGGAATGGTGCTGGTGTGTCCGGCCATTGGTAATCAAGGGTGAGACGTTTGTTGATGATGAGGTTGAATAACTCTTGATGGATTGCCTGTTATTCCATCTCTCTAAGTGCTAACACCACATTTGGATAAAAAATTACCTGACGTAATTTCTTGCGTGGTCTTCGTTGGCTTTAACATGGTACATTAATATTGCTACATAATGTGTATTTTGCAAGATAGGTTCCTATATTTATTAAGAGTCGGTCTATGAATTTGCATGTACAGTCCTATTACTTGAAGAATCGCGGTATGCTCCTCTTAGGCAGTGAGGCACCTCGAAGCTTGAAGAGCCTAGTGCGGCGCTTGGCATCTTCTGACCCGATGCAGCTAGGCAGCAATAGAGCCTGGGTATGTTAAACATGTAAGCCATTTCAGCCATCGACAACTCTATATCAGTCCATGTCTTATACGGGTTGCCCTGCTAACATTCGCAGCCTGATTATGACTGTCTAAGTTGCAACAGCACACCAATCAGCACACGCTGATAGCGGATAGCTCATTTCGACAGCTCATAGCGGACAGACGGCTGGCTGCAGCCTCGAGCCTGGCTGAACGATACATAAGTAGCATCCGATGGCTGTTTGCACGTAAGGCTTCCGGCATATTCACCGACCTGGAAGAAACACGCTGAAGGTAAAGTCGGCGTTTGGTCACTGTACTTAAGCTGCCCTCGTCTAGGCAACCTCAACCAAGGTTTCCTTCCTCTTTCGCTCGCACTCTCCTACCTAGGTATAACTGCTTGACTCACCTCACCTCTCGGGTATTGTTCATGGTACTTCACCAAGCCTTCTCCACCACTTCTCCACCCTCTGTACTGTCCATCACCACCACCCACCACCCGCCATGCGTCCTGCCCGACATCTCTGCGCCGTCTGCCACTCACAAAAAGCACTGGATGCTTTCCCTCTGACTACCTCTGGCGACCGCTCATACACCACATGTTCTGACTGTCTGCAAACCGTCACCGGAGCTGGTGACTGGGAAGAGCTTGAGCTTGTCCAGCCTGTACCCGCACAGCCTCGCACAGCCACCTCAGGCATCAAACGCAAGCGCAGACGCAAGAATGCCGACCCGTGGGCACCCCGGAAGCGCGCAAAAACTGTCCCTAGCCCAGAGCCTAAGAGTCCTCCAAAGCCGATAACCTGTCGCATTTGCATCGAGGAAAAAGAGCCCACTGAATTTGTGAAATGGACCTCAAAAGTGAGACGATCGGTTGAGATTCCCTTCGGCTGCATTCAGCATCTGACCCGCAAGCCACGCATTGGAAATGACCCTGTCTGCAAAGTCTGTATCGGGGCTTCGTTGGCTGCATCCCTCGATGTTGTGGGTGCCGATAACATACGCTGCCTAGAACCCGGATGTAATGTTCAATGGGAATACCGCTACCTCGCAATATACCTCTCGGACGACGCAAAGGCCAAATATCATTCACAAATGTTTGACAACTTCATGCACAGCGCTTCCAAGCTCGTATGTCCGAACAAAGAGTGCGGTAAGATTGCCTTGGTTGAACGTAGGAATTCTCCTGGATTTCCTCACCTGGCATGCCCATATTGCAAGATTCGCATCTGTGCCTTGTGTGAAGTGGAATGGCACAAGGGTCTTTCTTGCCAGGAGTACCGCGCCACGCATGCGAAAGAACTCATGTCCAAGGAGGAAAAGGAAGCTATTAAAGCTATGCATAGTGCTGGCGCTAGACGCTGCCCTCGTTGCCAATCCGCCATCGAAAAAGATGGTGGATGCAACCACATGTATTGCACGAGCTGCCATAAGGGATTTGATTGGGCTACTGCAGAAGTTATTGAAAGTGTCGAGGCGGTCAAGAAAAAACTTGCGGCGAAGCTCAAGGAGAAAGAGAAGACCAAGAATGACCCTCAAACCGGTACTGGAAATGATTTCTCCGGATGGACCGACCTGTGCGAGGAAGATGCGAGAAAAGCAGGCACCTTCCCCATCCGGCATACGATCAATGGATTTCCAATTAATGCGGATTTATTCAACGCTCCTCTGCTACCCCCGCCCGTCCCTTTCCAGGCTGCCTAAAGGGTATGAGCCAGTGCGTTGGGTGTCTACATGATTACAGCTGTCGGATCAAGCATGTTTCATTCTCTATTTCTTTTCTCATTTCACTATGTAACCTCGGGCTAAAGCGATGGATGATGAATACCCCACTATTCCTTGCCCATTTCATGTCACTTCCCTCTCTTTTGTTTCCAGCCACCACATACCCTTTTTCATGGCACAGATTCGGGGCGGGGAGGAGGAGGGGGGCGTTCAATGAGCTATCATGGCGTACATCTAGAAGGAGAGGATCCGCAAGCTTGAATCTTGCTTGCTTGCTTCATAGGTCAGAATTCAACTAACAAATCAACTTCATTAATCTATCTACCTATTTATCTTTGATTTGTGTGGTGGAAGGTTTGTTATAGCGATATACTCCCTAGCAGAATCTTTTCTATCTGATATGAACGGTTTGAACCAAGCACTTAGGTATGCATCGATTTGCTAGGTCACTTAAGTAATGAGCTTAAATCTCGATGTTGGAGTCTGTATGGAAGGGCCGTATACGATTCGGTGTTTGTTTCCTATGTACCTTAGCTCAAGGGGGAAAACCCTTATCATACCTAAATGTTTAACCTACGGCATTTGCAAAATCCGAACATGGCATATCATACTTCACATCCACACACACACACACACACACACACACA
>AJFL01000917.1:0-16088 GCA_000467735.1 Rhytidhysteron rufulum CBS 306.38 | reverse complement strand
ATGATGATGATGATGATGATGATGATGCTGCTGCTGCTGCTGCTGCTGCTGCTCAAGGCAATCGAAATTCTTTCGCTGATCTGTCCTGGCTGATGTGACAGGTCCTGAAATAGCAACGCTGCCCAACAAGCCAATTGACCGTTGGAGGATTACATTACATGGCATGTACTCCAGACATTGCATACACACACATACGTAGGTGCTCGGCATGGACCGTGGAGGTACATACACAGCAAGCTGGATGTATGCTGTATGGATGGATGGATGGATGGATGTATGTACGTTGATGGCCTGATGAGAGAGGTGCTGGAGCTGCTGCCATCCCCGGCTCAGCGCAAACCGCAGTCCTGGCATTCGGGTACCACGGCGATGGGCAGGGAGTGGCAGGGCGTGGAGGGATGATGCGTTTTGCTGCGCGCTCACAGGCTCAGAGGCTCAGGGCCAATCGAGATGGCAGCGGGCGTGGGAACATCGCATCGACGATCAAGCGCAGCCGAGCGGTGCCCAACGACTGCCCAGGTGTCTGATCGCCAAACTGGCCGCGCCAAGTCCAGCCCTTCTTTCTCATCCAGCCTCCTCCAGGGCTCCCACGCTCGCACCCACCCACCGCACTCCACTCGCGTCCATCCACCATCCACCACCCACCGCGACACTAGACGCGTTCCCCATCCGGCCTCCCCAACCACCGCCATTGGGTCACTCCAGCGCTGCACTGGTCCTGGTCCTGCGCTGCATCGCTGAACACCAACACCCGCCAAGCTATCAATCTCACATCCCTGCTGCCCGTTTGTCCAGGTGTGAATGTTTTGCTTTGCTTTGTTTTGTTTTGTTTCGTTTTGTTTGCCTTCTGCTGTACCCTCCCGTCGACGGAGTGCTCTCCCCAACCTATTGCTAGCTGTTTTGGCCGTAGGTTCCTACTATATCCTCTACACCATCCATTCATCCATCCATCCGTCCACCCATCTCCCTGCTCCCTGCTCCCGCCCTTCCCCTTTCCCTTCCATGTGGCAGCGCCTGACCTTTGCTGTACCAGCCATGACCACTCGCTGACAGGACAGCACTTGCAGCAAACTATCCACCTTTCAACCCAACTCCTTCCACGCCCTGCATTAGCTGCTGTCACGCTGCATAGGCCGGTGCACCAGGGCAATGCCTCTACAGTCCGACCTTCCTTCCGTGCGCGCTACTCTTAGGCTTGGTGTACGTTGATGAAACTCCTGCAACATATCGAACCCCGTTCCACTAACACCTCATCCTCACCACCAGGGCAAAGACCAAAATATCACAAGTCAGTAAAACTACGCATTTCATTCCTCTTTCACCAGGCTCACCATGTCTAGCTGAGTTGTGGGATGTCAAATTCTATCCTTATACGCCGCCTGGTGTGGACCCAGTCTTTGCCGTGGTGGGGGAACGTCATGTCCGTACCCTTCCGTTCCATAGCTCCACCTGTTCCTGGCCTCTGACCCATTGTAGACGGTCATATGCCGATGTATTAATCGAAAGAATAACCCAATTGAGGTTATTCGTTGGTTCACTGATGACGACCCAGTAGGTTTCTCGGTCCTGCAAGCCTTGGATAATTTTTCATTGAAATCTGATGTCGTCTTCAGGAAATGAAACTTAACAGTGTTGAATGGTCACAAGCTGAGAACGGCGATCCTCTCGTTTGCGTATCCGGTAACCCAGCCAAAATCAATGTTCTGAATGTGAAGACAGGCGAACTAGTCCAGGTAGGTTGCAAATTTTGCTCCCTACTGTTATCAGATGAAAGAAGTGTGAGCTGACCTTCCTCAGACACTGGTTGGCCATGGCGATGTAAGTCCGATCCACCCCTTCTAAGGCCTTGAAGCTTTCGTAAGCACGCCTACCTATGTTCAATTTTGGTATCTGATTTGTCTTGAAGGGCATAAGCGACTTGGCTATATCACCCACTAATCCCAGCATACTTGCCTCGGCTTCATTCGATCATTCTATCCGGCTCTGGAGCCTGGATAAAAAGTATGAGACCTTCCCAACCGCTGCAAGATGCACAGGGGCAGGGCATAAACAAACCGTCCTAACAATCGTAAGTAGAGAACCTCTGGTTTCCACTCCAAGGGGCGCCCCTGACCACAGCATTTTAGGCATTCCACCGCAAAGGCCGCTACCTTCTGTCGGGCGGGATGGATACAATGATTAACTTGGTGTGTATATACATCTTACCAAACCGATGGTTTCGATCCTAATCCTTTACTAGTGGGTGATACCAAGATTACCCGACGAGCAGACAGGAACAGATAGACCTACCGCCATCCATTACCCTCATTTTTCTACCACCGAAGTCCATATCGACTTTGTGGATTGGTAAGTCGAGCTTTTTCATCTTTCGGCTAGCCCGGGACCTTACATACCCGCGTTGCTAGTTTGCCCACATCACGCCCCATGCCCTTTTTTCTCAGCATTATATCTGTCTTGTGGTGTCTAGACTCCACTCGTATTTGTCTATCACAATTCGTCTCCCAAACCTTCTGATTGAACTACTCTGTTGACATGACTAGCATCCGCTTTTATAATGACCTAATTCTTTCTCGTGCCGCCAAAGAAAACAAAATCCTTCTTTGGCGGATCGACAATTTCAATTCTCTAGACGAGCCCCCTGATCCCACATCAGTACCCATACCGAAATCCCAAGCCCACCACGCAAACTCTGATCGCGCCTGGAATTCGCAAACGTCTTGCGGCACCCGCTCCGCATGGGGTGGTCGCTTTCAGCGTCTACTTCAATTTGATTTACCCAACTCTGCGCTCTTCTACGTGCGCTTCGGTCTCTTCCATGAGATAGATAGAAATCCAATTCTTGTGGCTGGCAATGAAAAGAGCAGGTTGTTCTTCTGGGATCTGAAAAGACTAGAAGAAGTCGGGGCGGACGATGACGCTAGCTTCAAAATCCCCGTAAAAAAGAGTAAAAAGGGTAGACCGGAACTTATACGTCAAAGCAGCGAGGCTTCGAACGCTTCTTCAGGTGTGCAAACGCCACCTAACACAGTGCCTGGGGTTCAGGAGAAGAATAAAGGCAAGACGGATTCGAAATCATGGGTCGGGGATCCTTTCCACCTAATCAAAGCGCATAAACAATTGATGGTGCCAAAAATCACCTTTACGATTAGACAAATCGCATGGAGTAGAGGCGGGGAATGGTGCGTCGCTTGCGGGGATAACGGGATGGTGACACTCATGAGGAGATGGGAAGATGGATTCCCTGAATAAATCAAGCAGATCTTCGCCAGCGATGCAGGGGGAATTGTCCGGTGTAGTTAGTTTCTTGCATCCTGCGAGTCATCAATGGGCGGGAAATCAGGATGCATATTCCCCCCGATATTGGAACAACAAGATTGCGGTAGAGAATGGCATTCTTTACTTAGTTTGCAAAGCTAGGCTGACATTGCAGCAGCATCTCCAGACGCCATTCCGTTGGAAATCATTATCCATTATCATTCCCGAATCCCAACAAGCCTAGTCCCAATAGACGGGCACTCCGGTTTGGGTCGCGTCCTTTGAAAGCCACATCAAATATCATCTCGCCTACAGGAAACCGGCGGATGTCTAGTGTATAAGAGCTTGATTCCATCGCTTGTCAAAAAATGATTGATTCGCGGCACTAGGGACGTACTGACACTATCATGATCTTAGATCGCGTCCTCTTGACTCGTGCGCCAGATGGATCTGCGACAAGGAGATCTCCCCACATCTGCACGACCATCTAGATACGATTGGGAGATCCTCGAAGGAACATATCGAATACTTTATCTTCATGTTCAATATGTTAATGTCGTAGGGCGGCTTGGAAGCAACAAATTTGGTTGTTTCTACTCAGCTACACATCAGACAGTCCCGTCGGACAGACACCATCTTACTCTAGCCTCACGACTCCACGCTAGGACGTCGTATCAGTCTAGGAACAAGGATGGGACACGAATCGTCCCACTGAACAAGCGCCTTACAAATAACTTTAACGACGCCTTACAAGTAACGGAAACGGTCGATTGACCCTGACTTCCATTGCGTGGCCAACTTTCGCCTCTGGCTCAGGAGTGGTCGAGCCAATCAGTCACTCCACGGCCGAGGTACAGTCAAGAGAACTGGATCTAACAATCCACCCAGTCGTATGCTATGCGAAACTACTTAGGGATCCCCCTTGAAGCTTTCGCTCTGCCGTCTTGCGCCAAAATATCACTGAAGCTGAAGATCTGCGCATGTGGGCTTGGGTCTAAAGCCTCGAACTCCCCTTACTCAGGTATCATTTGCATATTGGGGATAAGATCTTTTATCCAGGAGTATGGAAGGAATCCTTCGCTCTGCCCTGCGTGTTTGCGCAATTCCCTATCTATCTCTACTATATACCAATGGGACCAGACCCGTCTGCAAGGTCCTGGATCTTGATGCCCCTCTTTCTCCTTACCAGTTCTGTTGGTCCACATGGTACATAAAATCACCCCTACGTTCCTTCATAATTAGGCCTTTTGACGATCTTTACTGGTAGGTTCGACAGTGAGCGAGCTGTTCTATATCAAGGCCTGTCACCCGAGTCTTTCGACTCGCTCCGGCAGGTGCCCTTGATTCCTTCATTTGGAACATAAACTCGCCCCTGGTCTGGTAATCCTTTGTTCGTTCTTTTATCCCATTCTGATCCCTTGCATGGTTCTTCTCCACACAGCACTTCACAGGTATGGCGAACACAGTAGAGCTCAAAGGTCCCGGCTATGCCCTTGCCGTTGTGTCCATTGTACTCCTGATATTTGCGTGGATAACGATGGGATTGAGATGCTTTGTGCGAAAGAAAATCAAGGCATTTGGATCGGATGACCTTGCTATGTTCATTGGCTTGGTGGGTTGCCCTGCAGGCGATCGAAAGCAACTTATGCTAACATACAGAAGATATTTTTCACCGCAGCATGTGCATCGACAATAGTGGGTGCTCTTTACGGAATTGGCGCGAAAGCTGACCGCCTGGATTCTGAAATCAATGCAGAAGGAAAGAAAGTTAGTACATTGACCATTGTTCCTCGATAGGAACCCAACAACTAACTCTTGATAGTGGTTCTTCTTCTTCCAACTCTTCTATGTCGCATCTACCGTACCCATCAAAGCCGCCATTTGCATTTCCCTTCTTCGCATCACAAATCGCCCCATATATCGATGGCCACTCTACCTTGTTCTGGTCCTCGCCACCATCGCTGCCCTCACAACCGACATCACTGTCCTTGCTCAGTGCAAACCCATAGCCGCAACCTGGGACAAGAAAATCAACGGAAAATGTGCACCATCATCCCTTATCACAGGAGTGTCCTATTTCATTTCCGCCTCCTCTATCGTCACGGACTGGACATGTGCGATTTTACCTGGTTTCATCCTCTGGGACGTCCAACTACGATTCCGTATTAAAGTATCCATTGTTGTCGTTCTAGCCCTGGGTGTATTGTAAGTTCAACATCTCCATATACTTACTATACATACATCTAACAACCCGAACAGTGCCAGCACAGCAACCCTAGTTCGCCTCCCCTACATTCTAAACTACAGCAACGAGCACGACTACCTCTACGGAATCTCCTTCATCGGTCTCTGGTCCATCATCGAATCCGGCATCGGCATCATAGCCGGCTCCCTCGCAACCCTAAAGCCCCTCCTCAAATACATCCCCTTCGTAGGATCCAGCCTCGGCTCCAACGGCCAATCCACCAGCCATGGAAAAAGCAAACGCTCCCACAAGATGAGCGTCCTAAGACCAAGTAACAACCTCAACAACAGTACCTCTCTCTATCACACTCAGATCGAGGGCAATGATAAGACCTGGGAGGAGCTGTCCGATGGTGCGAGTCAGAAGTATATTTTGAAGGAGAGTCATGTCACGGTTACGAATGAAAGACCCGATTCGCATGGTTTGGGTATGTCGTCCAATGTATCCAACGTCTCGCATATTTCGAATATTAGTGGTGGTTAGGTTTATGTGGGTGAGTGGGTGACCTATTAGGGTCATCGATACTCATGTATGTGGTGGTTGAAAAATCTTTTCCTTTGTATACAACGTAATATGGTTTGGTGTAGGTAGTTAGACATGGTTGTAATGGATCAATATATACACATAAACGCCCGGGATTATCAAGGGCTGGGGTTAATGATTTGTACGTAAAGGCTTTTGGGAGGCTGAGTCATTCTTTCAGTAGTTGTAAAGTTAAGGTTCAAATAGGACGAGAACGCTCTTAGATAGTCTAATGATATTCTACTATTCCCTAATAACGAAATCTAAATGCCTCTGTGTAATTAGAAGAGGATACTGAAGATGTGTAGGATTGTATAAGATCAACTAAGCAAGCACAACATCATTTCTGCGCTATTAGTAAAGGTAGGATAGCAAGGTTTAGTTAAATCACCTAGGAGGACAGTGACTAGTAACAATTGGAAACAAGGAAGCGGGGCTATCCTCAATATTTGCAACAAAAACACGCACGAAAGCAATCACAACAGACTCATGAAGAACAAAGTAGGCTTGTTTGGAGAATCATCTTCCAATCAAATCCGCTAACTCAATTACTGAAATTGGTAGATAGGTAGGGTCCAGCAGAGAGAAAAAGCGCCGAAAAGCGCTTGTGGCTCGCTACATATGCGTTACCCATTTTCCTAATACCTGGGTTCCAAAACGCCGTTGTCCTGCCTTTTGGCCTAGCCGTTGGCCTCTTGAACCCTAACTCATAAAAAATCCGAATAAATAAACGCAGCATCCGTCTTTCTCGCAATAAATAAAATGCGCATCCTGCCAACCGGATAGAAAGAGGAGCGTTAGGACACGTGTTGGCAGGACAGTAAATGTCAAGCTTTGAACGGGGATATCGAGAAGGCGTAACGCTAATATATTATACATTGAAACGTAACGGACATGAAGCCTGGCGCCCAGCGCTGGGTGCCCATCCAAACAAAGAAAAATGAAAGCGAGTGGATAGCTCAGGCTGTTCAGCTGGTGGTAGAAAACAAGGGCGGCGGTGGATGTGACTTCGTATCATCGTTGACAGCTATGCTTGCGGGTAACGGTTCGGGCGGAATATCGCTAGTCGAGGTAGGCCTTCCCACTATCATAGTTGCTTGAGGAGAAAGAGAAACGGCCGGTATCGTAGGAGACGATCCTTGCGTGTGCGATGTCTGAGGTTGTAACGTCGGAGGGCTAGCACTAACCGCTGAGTTATGTGAATGAGCGTCTGTATTCCTCTTCGCTTTTGCTCTTGTGTAGTCGCTTAGACTTAGTTTCTTGCGCGCCGGGGTGGGTGCAATAGCATTTGTCACCGAAGGTGGAAAGGGCGCTGCCACGTTCACCGCAGGAGGTGATTGTGCCACCGAACTACCCGTGACACTTGACACTGAGCCAGGAGTGACAACGGCAATAGTGTTACCGGTGGTCTGGGATGAGAAATCCGGGACAGGTGGTAGTTGGACATGGAGATCGACTGGCTTCTGCTTTTCGCTTTCCGATGTTTGCACGGGTGATGTTACGGATGACCATGGCGGGGGTGGCGGTTGGGTAGGAGGCTGTGAAATTGTGGAACAGGTTTCGGAGGGTGGTGCCTCAGCTAGGTGATCTAGCTTTGGAGAAGCGACGTGTATACTCGACGCTATGGTTTCAGTATCATCTGCATCCTTCATTTCGACATCGATCGGTGCTGATTGGACCTCGGTTTGGTCAATAGACGGCGCATCAGGTAGTTCCTCTGATTCTAATGCTACCGTGGTTGAGGAATCCTTGTACACAGCAGGCTGAACCGCGAGCTGCACAGCCCCCCAGGGTTTGTCCTCAGCCACTTCATGTACAGCGGGTGATTGTGCTTCTTTCTTGATCGGTCGAGATTTCTCCCGCTGTAACCTTTCCTCTTTGGCTTGTTGCAGCAATTTCCATTTGAATGACTTCCCTGGTCGACTGGGCTTCTTCAACAGCGCAGGTGACATCGGTATAGCCTCATCATTGTTCTCCGTTTGTGTTGATGAGTCGGTATACACTGGACGAGGCCGAGGGGTACAGCCATTTGCTTTCTTCGATGCGCTCGTTTTCCGTTGACCACGAGGTTTGTGATTGAAGGCAGAGAGGGTGGAGGGGGAGAGATCTGTGTGGCCAGCTTGTTTCTGTATAAACAAGTTAGTGGGCTACTATAGAGTTTGCGGTAGGCCCGACTTACAGAAGTCGTAGTGTTTGGCATATTGAGAGTTGGCCCAGCACTACTCCGCTTCTTTCTTTTCCCGCCATGCTGCTCGTCGTACTCAAGCTGCTCGAAAAGGCGCTCTTGCTGTTGCAATTTCCTCCTTTCACGGTCGGACATTTTGATATCTGCACCTTCGACGGAGAAGTGGGTCATGGGTGTAATATCCCTACTACCCGGTTTACTCCGTGAACCTGAGGTCGAACGGTCGTCTTCGATACCATCCCGGTTAAAGGCCTCGCTACCCGCACGACTATTGGTTGCATGTCCGGTACTTAGCGGCGATACTTGAGCCTTTTTGGTCTTCCTGGATTTTATTGTTTTTGGAGGCTGGACGGGCTCTAGATAGTTGTGATTGTTGGGTCGACGGGCACGTTCTAGAAGGCATTCTCTACCTTTTGATGTGTCGCATGCGCAACCGCCAAAGTTGGCGAGTACACACGACACCCATTGTGTAAAGTGCTCGATCTTCTTGAAGCCCTCTTTTCGTAAATCTCCATTGGAGACCGAATGCAGCAACATCTGACGGATTTCGGCACTAATGTCCCAACCAATGGTGAGCTCATCGCCGGGCTGGATATCGGTAGTGGCGACAAAGCAGAAATGATAACCACCCTCGCGGCTGTGAGTAAGGATTTTCATGGCCATGTTGGGGTTACAACTTCTTCTAGTATATCGTAGTAATGTCCCTTCATGTCGTGTGTCAATGTATATGGGTAGATGTGGTGGAAAGAAGACAAATGGTTCAGGGTGTTGTAAAAGTTCCAAACGGTCCGAGACGTTCAAGGCATAGTCATCTTTTCTGCCAATGTGTCCTTTCAGTTCTCCGATGTATGCACCTTCAGGAACCATCGACTCGACAGTCAAATACTGCCACTGTGGGAACAAGCCATGTGCGGTGATGCTGGGATCTTCCTCGGTCTGCTTGTGGATGACGGGTGCCATGGAGTCCAGATCTTCCATGCTCTTGTCTACCCTTTGGAATATTTGGCCAGGTTCCATCCCATTAGTCGCTTCGGCAAGAGCTTCCCGATCATTGAGCCAAAGTGATATATCATTGGCAACTCCGATATCCGTGTAGGAGTTGGAGTCGATGGGACGGGGTTCTGGCTGTCGATAGAGGCGCATGAATTCAGGTGAGAAGTCTTCGACAGTAAAGCCATTCGTTGCAGGAGTAGCTGGAGACTTGACGGGACTAAGTCCGTTTTGTATGGTAGATGTAGCTCGCTTGCGAGACCCGGGGGGTAGAGAGGGTGTTTGAATAATGCCACTCACTGATCCTGAAGCCCGATGAGTCGTCTTAGGACGTTTAGCGGGGGGAGGTTGGTCCCTAGGGCTGCCGCTTTTCCTGTCTGCACCATAATAGTCGGTATTGCTATGAGTCCCCCAGCCATTTGGTTGGACGGCGCCGGGGTCCTTTATCTTTTTCTTATGGTTACCTTTGGTCGCTGACTTGGACTTTCCTTTTCGTTCCGTAGTGCTATACTTTTCCTGGCGTTGTTTCTGTTCCTCTTTGGCTCTTTTCACATCGACGGGCCTCGGAGAGCAGTCTGTACATTCGTGAACATCTGGAACCTCTAGTGTCTCGTAGTAGCAGACAACGTGTTGCCACGTGTAGCACTTTTCGCAAAAGACGGTCGACCCGTCGTCTTCAGGAAAGCCGCAGATGCATTTGATGATGGATGAGTCCTCTTCCTCAATCGTGCCATCCGGAGTAGGCGATCCATTGGTGAAGGCGAACGGAGGAGCGTCACTGAACGGGGCAACAGTGCTTAGCTGAGGCTCAGCATGCGTCTTGACGGACGCAACGTCTGTCATAATACGCTCAACACGATGTGGATGGTTCTGCGTTGGTGTCTTCTCGTGGCTTAGGCTCTGCGTGTATTGGGTCGCATGACGGCCGTCGCGACAACCACAACGATGAAGGACCTGAGGCTGAGGGCGAACGAGAGACTAATCCGACGAGATTGAATTGATGAAGAGCGCGAATATACCGAGGGCGGGATGGCTGTTGTCTAAGGAAACCGAGAGATCAGAGGCGTCGGGACAGGTGGGTGTAGAGGGTGGAGGATGTCGATAAGAGCAAAGGAGCGTCAGTCAGCAGAGCCAATGCAAAGGCTATCATGAGAGGTCGTATAAGGGTCAGCGAGAACGGTGGACGGGCGAAAGCGCGGTCGAGGGAGGAATCTAGAGCAGAGTGAGGAGGCCGAGTTGGGAGGCGTGGCTCTTGAGGGGCGCCTTTCAGCTTCGCGGCAGCGGCACAAAGAGGGACAAAGACGGGCGGCGATGGACCAAGGGCGAACTGCAGGGTTAGAGACGGGGAGGGTGAGAGGAGGCGACCGTGGTGAGGGAGCAACGGGCAGAGCTTGGGAGCGAGAGCTGGTGAGAGGAACAGTGAGGAGAAGCCAAAAGTGAGCGCAGAGGGAGAAGAGGCTGCTGTTAGTCTGGGCTAACCCGAAGCGGGTGAAATGCACAAGGTCGGTGCCGAGATAATCCACCCAGCTTGTGAGTGGGAGCAGAGCTGCATGCCTGGGCCTGGGGTGTGGTTAACGGGAACAAAGGGTTAGTAAGAAGAGGGACGGGGCGATTTGCCCGCAAGAGATGGAGCCATGACGGGCTGCGCTGAGCGGTGATGGGGATGCTGCGAGCGCTGCTGGCTGGTTTGTGCGGCATCGCAGCCTGTGGTGGGAGAGTATACTGTGTCGAGGGACGACGAGGAGCTGATATGATGGCGGGCAGGAGAAAAAAAATAGCCAGCCCTTCAGGAGGCCGCACCAAGCAGGCGAGCGAGCGAGCAAAGGCAGGGCAGGCAACGGGCGGGAGAAGGAAAGGTCATGTCGAGGTTGATGCTGGACTTGGTGCCGTGGGTTAAGAGATTGTAACTTAACCACGCTGCCCTCAAAAGTCGAGGGGTTGGTCGGCCACTGGCTGCCACCGTGATCTGTTGTGATTTGCTGCTGAGACCTTCCGCCGCACCCTCGGAGCTCCTTTAGCACGGCGTGGGTCCCATGTCTGCCTGCATGCTCGCGACGGTGCGTGTCTCCGCGCCGTATCGCGACAGATTGTGCAATGGGAAAACAATACGGCGCTGACGCGGTGTATTATTATCATCAGCATTATTTATTCCATCATGCCTCGTGCCTCGTGCTTCGTACCCCGTGTGTGCTCTGGCAGCCCGCCACGTAAGCAGCCGCCAATTGGGAAGAGGTAGTGGAGGATGGGGGAGGGGGGCGTGTCTGCATTGAAAAATACCCGTTTCGCAGCCTCTGTATGTTCTCCGTATTCCGGCATATCAAAAGTGGGATATTCAGGCTTCAGCCGACGGCTTGCTTCATCCTCCTAGGCCTCTGCAGTTCGGGCCAGTAGGGCGGCGTGATTGGCTGCTGCCCGTACAAAATCGACGGGAAGGGAGGCGCAGCAGAGCGCACCGAAAACCAAGGCAGGAGGGACGGGCAAGGGTTCCATTTCACCCAACCTGCCTTGCACCCATCCAACCATCCGCCATCCGCCATCGCCATCCACCACACGTCGCATCATCGCTCGCTGAACAATCGCTCCCGGCACCAGTCACACCCTCCCCCTTCTCTGCGCCGCCCTACGAAGTACAGCCCACCCCCTGGCCTGCCCCGGCCGCGACTCTGCTCTGCACTCTGCTCTACCGGTGTTTGCGTTTAGCGCCTTCTACTCCGTACAGTCTTCCGTATTCAAATCATCATTCTTGTTCTTCATCACCTTGCTCACGACGAGCCATCGTCCAAAACCATGGTTACATCATTCCCGTCAGCAATCGACATGTAAATGCCCCGCTACCAATCACACCAGTTGAGGAGATTCCAGGTGGATTTTGCCATTGCGTACTTAGGTAACCACTAACACCATGGCCCAACGCATCATTCAACGTTCAATCAACCCGATATCACAAACCCACTTTCACATCTCCCAAAGCGCAGATTCAATATGGCATTCTTAGTCCTCCTTTCCCGTGAGGCTCTTCCTCTCTACCCCGCCCTACCAACCGTCATGCACCATTACATATTCTTCTGTGAACGGTCCATCGGCATGCACCAATCAAATGCCTTGCTCTATTTTAACGGCGATCATCGAACTTCCATATAGCACTTCATCTATTTCCCTCCATTCCTATTGCCGGCCTGTTTCTGGTTGTCGGGAGCATTGCTTGCTTCGGCAGGCTTGCTTTCCACATCACTGACATTAAACAGGAGACACATTTGTCTGTGTCTGTCGCGTGCACCGTCAGTACCTTCCATTGCGTCTTGTTTCTCGTCCTTCTTTGCGGATTTCAGAACGAAAACATGGTTCCGTCATGGTTGCGTACAATTGCCGTCTCCTTTACTCTACTGAATATATTCCTATCCGAAGCCCTAGCAGCGCCCAGTCCACAGTCAGTCGGATCCAATCTCCGGATCTTGTTGCACAATGACCTATATGGTGCGTCTTGTGCTCTTACAACTATGGAAAACAGGACAGCTAAAGTCAAGTAATGATAAGGAAATCTAAGTACGAGACAGAATGCCGCAATTGTCCTCGAAGCCACCCAAAACCAAAAGGCTGCACGCAAAAACTGCCAAGCCATTGGAGAGGACCTATGGGACCTTAATGCTATCAATGTCACCTCTGAGGATCTCGATTTTTTGCGCCATCTCGACTATGAAAGCCCCAATGTCGGCGGTGAATTGTTCTGGGTCGAAAGCTCTTCAAATGGTAGTTGTAATGCCATATCGCCATATGGAAAGATTCGCGAAGTGGATTGTCAATCTTCACTGCCGGTTCTGTGCTCACAATCGGCACCTTTCTCTTCTCCAAGCAATTCTGATACTTCCGTACGATGGCAAACTGCTATTAAAACAGGAAACCAGGTCATTACCGGATACCGCGACCGGCTAAGTTTCCGCTTCCTCGGCCTACGATATGCATCAAATCCAAAGAGGTTTACGTATTCTACATCGTTCTCAGGTTATGGTAACACCTCAGCTCTAGCCTTCGGTCCACAGTGTATTCAGAATGGCTGTGATTCGTCACATTGTAATGAGGATTGCCTCTTCCTCAATATATGGACTCCATTTCTTCCAGGGTCAAACAGCACTTCGAAGCGCAAGTTGAGAGCTGTTGCATTTTGGATCCATGGAGGAGGGTTTACGGGAGGAACAGGATCAGACCCAACCTTCGATGGCGGCGCTATGGCTTCCAGGGGCGATGTGGTTGTGGTAACGATCAATTATCGGTTGTCCACTCTTGGCTTTCTAGCCTTGGATGATGAAAAGACCAATGGCAATTATGGGATCGCTGATCAAATTACAGCGCTTGAATGGGTGCAAGCACATATATTTGACTTCGGTGGTGACCCCTACCGAATCACCATATTTGGCCAGAGCGCAGGAGCAGCGTCAGTTCGAGCATTGCTCGCATCACCACAAGCGATTGGAAAATATGCTGCTGCCATACCAATGAGCAACTTGGCAGGTGTAAAATATGCAACGCCTTTCTCACAGTATTATACCATCCCAGAGGAAGTGTCGGTCGTCGCAAACCCGATCCTGGCTGCAACCGGATGTACAGATCCAGGAAGTCAGCTACAGTGTCTAAGAGCATATGATCCATTCAAGCTAGCAACCTTGAATGTTACTGCACAGTTAGCATATCAACTAAAGTATGGGTGTAAACCGCTAAACCTTGATATAGGTATATCGTTGTCGATGGGAATTATATCGTATCCGACCAGCTGCCATTACAACCTCCACCATGGCTCGCTAGAAAAGTTCCCGTGATGATGGGCGTTATGCGCGATGATGGTGCACCATTTGTGGGGTATCCTACTACGACAAACATCACTCAAGCCCTCATTGCTGAATCTTTTGATGCCAACGGTATCGTCGAATCTGGGGCTTTCCCAATACCTAAAGGAGACAATGCAACGCTCAACATTTTCAACGTGACTTCAAGGGTTTCAACAGATGCACAATTTCGTTGCCTAGATCAGGCAACTGCATACGCTGGGGCGCAGCACGGTGCGTTTGAGGACGTGTACTACTATGAGTTCAATCGGAGCTACCAGCTTGCCGAATGGAGTCCAAATTCACCCGTAAGTCTTCCCGTCTCCAGTTTATTTAGTCAGTGATGAGGCTCATCAAAAGAACAACGATTATAGACCTGTGAGGCCCCCAAAACAGCTTCGCATCCATATGGAGATCCAGAGCAGGAATACTTCAAGTATGTAGACCTTTTATCCCAAGAATGTGATATACTAAAAATGTGTAGATGTCATTCTGGGGAGCTTTACTACGTCTTTGGGACAATCACTCGACAGGGCTTTCCGCCACGAGATGAATTTGACATCCCCTTCTCTCAACTGATCCTAGATATGTGGACGTCCTTTGCTCGATCGTATAATCCAAATCCTGATCGAGCCTATCTCCATGCCCGAGGATACGTCAACACCACAAAATTTGTTGAGCAGGCTGGAGTATGGAAGCAGGTTGGGCAACCCGATTTGAGGCAGAGAACGCTGCAGGTGCCAGTAATTCCTGACAAGAAGCTTAGAGAATCAGCGCAGTGCGAGGTTCTTGGACTTCCATTGGATTACTACATGGGCAGGAAGTGATCCCATTGCTATGAAAAGGCGTTCATCCTTGAATTCAAATCCTAAGATTATCGAACAACACTATGAGACTTGCTATCAGACGCTTAGTGACCAAGAGTATACAGGTGTCATTATGAGAAGAACCCCAACAGCTATGATGATAATCCAGATTACTGAGAATATCGGCCTCGTTCTTTTTCGGCAATGCGGCAAACAGGCAAGATCGCATAATAGGTCATGACTCATTCCGCAGTATGCCGACATGGACAACAAATCCGGAGTTCTCTTTTAACCCGTCGGTGAGAAGGTGATCGGGCAACCTCCAGACGTGGAATTGCTCATGGAAGACCATCAACCATGATTCGAATACGTCTGGGGACCGAAGCTGCTGCGCAACCACGCAGACTGTCCGTTTCAGGTTGTGCTCCGTAGACCGAAGGCGGCAAATCTGTGCACATGTGCTCACGAATGGCTTAATCAAAGCCTCATTATAAATACAATCACACGCAATGACTATATCAACGCCAGAGGACAGTGTTTCAGAAACTGTAGGTCCTTCTTCTCCAATAAACTGTGATAGTGTGGCAACCGAATCTAGCTCCCAGTCCAATTCGAGTAATTCTATATTGGAGGTAGAAGAGCCATGCGTGGTAATCGATGAACCTTTTTTCTTGAAAGTGGTTTTCTTTTTCCTGTTGCTTGAAGGTGCGGGCGAAGAGATATTGCTGGACGTGTTTTCTTTTAATAATTTCAGGACGTAATCTTGGTCTGTAGCGATGTATTTCTGTATTCGCGGAGCCAAGGCCAAGGCAACGATGCCCGATACTCCAGTGCCCAGTTCAAGCACGGTCGAATGTGGTGTCAAGAAGCCGAGTTCCCAAAGGATATTGGGGGAAGCAATCCACTCGGCAAACAGCGGGGTGACCTTCCATACAACTGCGCCGGTGGTGCCCTCCTTTCGGTTTGAAGAGAGAAGGCCTGGAGACTGGTGGATGGAAAGGTCTCGACCAGCCACGGAGAGCTCCAGCACAGAGGTCTTGGAGTCGACAAAGCCGAGAGATTGTGAAGGGATGGATTGGGAGAAGATGAGGAAGGCTTCTGGAGGGACCAATAGAATGAGCACGGCTGGTGTCATGCGCAGGCGAAGGTGGCTTTGAACCAAACTGTACCTTCTTCATGATCCGTCACGGGATCGCCCAAGGCATTCAGGAGGTCCTGCATGCCGAGGGAGGGAGAGCTTGATGGTTGATGGTTGATGGTTGATGGTT
>AJFL01000916.1:0-40198 GCA_000467735.1 Rhytidhysteron rufulum CBS 306.38 | reverse complement strand
AGTAGTAGTAGAAGAAGAAGAAGAAGAAGAGAAAAAGGGAAAATGATCCGTGATGATGTACATACAGCTCATGCCTCGTGAAAACAAAAGGGAAAAAGGTCGATATGCCTCATATCATCGTCCTACTTTTGGGCGCCTCGACATAAACCCCATCCAAATGCTTTTTGCTTTCTTTTTTGCCCTCACCGCCGAGGATAACACGCAAACTCCATTAAACGCCGAATCACGCTCGCTATGCATTGCGACAAGGTCACATTCCCATGATATCGCCCAAATCAAGAACCTCCGAAACTTACCTGTACCATCTGTTACGCCGAGCACAGCGAGCATCCAAACCCCAAACCCCCACCAAACCCCATAACCAAGGAACTACCAAAATTTCGCCCAACCAACTCTACTACGAGCGGGTCCTCGTCAAGACCTTCTTGCAGTTGTTGAATATGGGACCGTGTAGCAAATGTGAGAATATACACTAAGAGACCACTGCACCCGAGTTTCTTCTACGTCGAATAATTTGTCCGGACCCATGTTGTTCGCACGGTTCTAGATACTCTTCCCAAGATAAGTTGTCAACAAGATCATCCGAGCCTTTTTGAAGAGCTGCCTTGGAGTGAGTTTTGATCGCCCTCTTGCGTCGGTTCTCGCGTTCCTCCACTACCGTCTGCATAATATCCAAAACTCTAGGCCACCCGAGACGTACACCAAGGCTGTGGTGTGCGAAGATACGCTGGAGCATCAAGAACGGGACCGACAAAAGGATGCTGGAGAGCAGAGTATTAGAGAAGGTCGGTCTAGTAGTATCGTCAAGAGGGACTTCTCCGAATCGAATCTTGCTCAGTCGTGAAGTGTGTACGGCAGCTCTAGGTTCAACAAAGGTTGGTAGCAACGGGGCTTTGGAAAGCTGAGGAGAAGTGACATTGAGAGAAAAATGTGCGGGGATATTGTACGCAACAAAATCCATAATGGCGAAAAGTAGACGAGTGCTGTGCGGATCGTAGGAAGGTAAAGACGTCCGAGCCACGCCGTCTTCAATGGGTGTATTGGAATCTGTGGGATCAGAAGAGTGGGCTTTGCTTTTGAGCAGTATACGTCCGTTTAGCGCAAAAGCCAACAGTCGTTCAACAGTATCCCATCTCAAAAGGGCTTTGGCAATCTCAGTACCACGTTGGCTGACGTTGGGAAGATTCAAGAACAAACCAGCAGCAATATAGCTGAGAGCCTGGTCCATGCGAACGCGGGCCTCATTGGAAGGCTCAAAGTCGTCCGCAGTGTCATCGAATGCAGGTAGACCTCCGGAGATAAGACCGGGAGATGGCAATGGCATACCGTAGAGATGCTTGATGGCCTCAGTCAAAGCAAAGGTCGTGAGATACTTGTCCATAGAAGAGATTTGGAACACCTTCAATCCTCCCTCGGTTGATGATGGGTTTCCAGATCGCAAGGAGGTAGCAAGTGTCGAGCTTCTAGCGGTGACAACAGCATGGAGAGGGGCTCGGAAAAGCACGACTTTGTCATTATAAGTGATGTGCAGAATGTGGTCAGCAAATTCCGGTCGACCAAACTGGGAGGACAGGTAAGAGGCCAGCTCGATGCTCGCATCATCAGATTTGACTGAAGAAAGATGGGATCCATTCTGTAACGGAGGAGCTGCTCGCTCTTCGTTATGCTCTGTGCGCCGTCTAAGATCTCCGTCCGGGGCGTTCGTGGATGCTTGGGATGGCGATCTCGATGCATGGATGCCGCCATTCAGATAGCCAAAGTCAAGGTGAGGCGAGAATGGCTCGTTTGGAGGTCCAGAGTATGGGGCTTGATTGCCAGATGGATACCACGGCTGAGCGGATGCGCTCATGTTGTTGCGACGATAGTTGTAGTTTGGCGGAGGCGGCATGGCCATTGGGTTGTAGAGCATCTGCGCATTGGGATCGGATGGATGGTGGGCATGTCCAGAGAAGAACGGAGGCGGAGCATAGCCACCTGGCATGAAACCGGGTGGTGGTGGTGGGGGAAAGGCCATCATTCCCGAAGGTGGAGCAGGAGAGTTGTTGGACGAGTCTGCCAGTCCTCCAAAGACAATGTTGTTGTTAGTCGGCCGCGGATGGTGCATGGGGATGGTATTCTGGGTGGGTTGGAAGGGCGGGACGGTGGATGAAGTTGCAGAGGTCGGTGTGGAAGCATGCTCGGAGGGGAAAAATGGAGGTGGGAGCTCCTTCACGGGATTGTTTGCGGAGCGCGCAGAAAGCGGTTTGGGAATTGGTTGAGCGGCATCTGCATTTTCGGTAGCACTAAGGTTGGCTTCTAGAGTGCAATTGTTAGTATGTTTACTAGAGTAGAGCGGCGCCAAACCAAACAGCATGATGCGCAGCGTCTCGGAGAGGGTCTGACCTCCAGGCGTATTGTTTTCTTCACGCGTGGGCTCAGGAACGGCGGCGGAGAAGCCATCGGGCGTCGCTCCCCGGTGCTCTTGGTCGTCCAGGCCCGACACCTTGGACTCTGGGGTGAGAGGGGCGTTGAGAGCGGTCAGGTCCTGCTCGTTTGGAATTTTGTCGTCGGCGATGGGGGCATCTTGTTCTGGCGGAACAGCAGCAGGACTGGAGCCATTCTCCTCGGGGGTGATTGGTCTGACGGGCTGCTGAGAGCGCGAGAAGGCCAGAGGCACAGCGGGAACGATTCGAGATCCGACGGAGGTGGGCCGATGGGCGGTGCGGTGGTGAGGTGGAGGGCGAGCAGGACCGGCGACGTAGGGAGCCATGGCGGGAAGGCTGGGGGGTGTCCACGAGAATTGGGGGGCGTGGTGGAGCGGACAATGATCCCAGAGCGCCTGTCTTGGAGGAGGGTGAGGCCAGACAGGCGTGCTGGCAGAGAGCAGGGCAGGGCAGGGCGTGGTGGAGCGGGAGAGGGTTTGGATGTGGGGAGAGAGGACGACCAGCCCTTGTGTCATAGCTTTTTTTCTGGTCTTGGCGCCGTCCATCCGCTTCTCTGCTGCTCCGTTGCACCCCTTTCCTTTCACTGCGCTGCGCTGCATCAATCTATCTCGCCTTCTTGCATCCCTCTTAAAATACCCAAGCATGTCCACTCATTCACCATACAGCACTCCCTAATGGATATTCCATCACTCCTTCCCAATCGAAAATTTGTGTTTGTACTTCCTTCCGGAGATCGGCGTTTAGGAAGACATACTTACGCATGCAGGCAGCATGGCATGGTTGGCATGGGCTTCTTCTACAACCCCACTACTCATAGCAGTCGACAGGGAGAGATTACTCAGCATCCTTCATTCACTCATTCATTCACTAATGCACCGCCATTGCATCTTCTGAGTATACACTCATAGTCATTTCGGTACACTCTACTCTAGTCCTAGATCTCAGCCAAGAAGATCAACTCACCATTCTGAAGAAAACATGACCCTCTGCCACATGGAGGTACTGTTGGCACAGACTGCCTGTTTGCCAAACCGTTCTGCTATTCTACCAGCTCATCCATTTCTCTCTGCTACGTCAGCCTCCTTTTCGCTGTAAATCCAGTTCAATTCGTGTTCGTGTCCTGTCATAAGCCCCATTTCGTCATGCATCATGATTCTTCCTTCCTCCGCTTCTCCCAAGCGAAATCCCCTTCGACGAAGCAACATTGGAAGCATCCATCACTTAACCCTCAGCCATCACTATCCATGCTTTCTACCAACCATCACCCCACGGGCGATCAGGCATCCTATTCCCGATAGATCCCCCTATCGCTACACCCTGACATATACCTCATCAACTACCGCCAGGAACCATGACCTATGCACCAACACAACCTATTCCACCCACCCCCGACACCCGACTTGACCGACATCTCCCCTCCCAAGCTAGCGCAGGATGTCCAGATTGTCGCAAATGGGAGCCGCCTACAGGAGGACACATGCCGGATCGACCATGTCATCACGTACAAGGATTTGTGCCTAATGGTGGGTAGCTCGCAATGTTTGCGACAGATTGACACTAACGTGATGAAGGCAATCGGTTTAGCGTTCTTGCCCATTTAGGGCAGAACCCTACCTCAACTCAGTTGGCATTAGAGTTAAGAACTCCTACTCAGAGACAAAATCGGCGTGGCGGCAACAAGACGCGTAAAACGAAGGCCAATAGTAGCGGCGCCTTGGGCCAGGTCTGTGATGCATCTCCGTCATTAGAGGCTAGCGTTAAGGAGTCATATTATTCTGGAGGAGTCGAGGGACGTATACACCATCCACTCCAAAGACATGGTAAAGCCCACAACACGCTGCAACCCAAGGATAAACACAGTAATGCAGATACTGCCCTAGCATTGGATTCCCAGCGTCACTGTGAGGCATTCAGTATTCCACAAATTCCCGATGCATGCTTCCAGCCAGGTGCAGGCACGCCATGGCAACGTCCAATGTCGGATTACAGGCGTAAAGAATCCCGGTTCTTCCCTATTTCTGCATTTCTTACTTCCTCTGAGGCATCGAGTCCTGCTGGCCAAGGACAACGTACTCGCCCTACGACATCGGCAAAGACTCAGACTATCGTTACCCGCCGGCCCTCACTTGCTGCTCTAAAGGCGCTGCCAAAGTCAGCTACCACACCGGCTTTGCATGCAGTGTCAAACCCAAGGATATCTCCGCCTTTGACTATCACATTAAGCTCAACTTCCACAAGCCCGGCAACGCTGTCCCCTCCACTACTCACGCCGCCATCTGCACTGTCACCCACTTTGGCATTTTCTTCCACTACTCCATCTACACTCTCTTTGGGGTCTTATGTCCATCCCACTCCAAGTAACGGGACACCATTTCAAACACTTCCACCAACGCCATTACCAACACCCCCCTTACAACTTGATGCAAGCTATTCAGGACCCCAATGGCCTCCACCGCCATGGAACTATCCTCCTCCACAGCGTTCGTCAATGGGAGCACTTTCTACATCGAAAAAACCACCCCCACGTGAATTCGGGGCCATTGGAAAGCCTTCCCCACCTCCACAACAAACGCCACCTCTAAACGCGAATACTTCTAGAGAGGCTATTCGAGACAAAGAAGCAATGTCTCCTTTTCTTACAGAATTCCTGAAAATGGGGCACGCAAACCCATGTTGGTGTGGCCATAGAAATTCCGATGAAACTTCACAATGCCCGCTAAACGCTCAACCCAGCTCTCCATACTCAGAAGACCCAACATCCGATTTTGAAGTAATCGAGCCTGAGAAATCGGACGAAGGTTGGACAGTACTTCTACCAGAAGATCCAATAGGTATTATCGGCACTCATAGCGAGAAACCGACCTCCAATCCCAAGGTGGCCAACGAATCACAGAACACGATTTACAACACATGTACACATCCCCAAAAGGTTTGCTCAAAGTCAAAGATTGAAAACTCCAACCGAACATGTGAAACGTGTGACGAATGTGGAAAATCTGCTTATTCTTGCGTGTGGCCGAGCCTCAAGGAAGCAGCGGGTAGGCATACGGACATGGGTGTTAAGGCATCATCGTCATGTCCTCCCAAGTCTAAGCTTTCGTAGAGCGAGGTGGCGCAAGTACAAGGAATAGGCGCAGGCGCAGTGCGACAAGCTTTGTTTGTTTGCCTATTTGTGCATGGGTGTGAGGATGGGCAGTATGGGATATACAAGGGTCAAGTTCAAAATGCGGAGTTTTCGTCACGGACTGTTGTATGCGAACCTACCTACAAATTGTATCTTAAACTAGATACCTGGTTGATCAAACACTGATGATTACCTATCTCTATTTATATCTCCCTTTCTTACCTCAATGACTGACGAGAATTTTCCTACGTTAAATGCTCCTTAATGTTCCACGTCTTCGTCTGTTCTCCTGTTGGCTCCCATCCTTCCCTAAAGTTATCGACCCATCCTCCTTTTATATTAAGATAGAATGTGAAGGCACGTCCCAAAATATATATAACTGCCCTACAGATGCTCATAAATAAGCCCATGTGTGTGGGGCTGTAACATGATGTCTGAGAACGCCATTAATTATCCTAGAAAGCCACCCGAGAGGGCGTCAGGGATTCATCAATGCCATACATGCATGACTCGTGCGCTTGGACTTTTAGTTTTCAAACCACTTTATTTCAAATTATATAGCTAGGTGGGTGGAATAGTGTATATGGCTATGTGAAATTGGTACGAGCGTTGAAGTCTCTAAGACACTTGGCAGTTTGGAATTGTTCTATGTGGCTAAGGTAGGCTGGTTAGGTATAGGTATGGATTTTGTTTGGATATTAATGTATATATGCGTGTTTTCGTCGCTGTCGCGAGCTCGTTATCGCTCAATAGCTATATCTGGTTTGCGCAGTGTCAATGCTGGGTTGTCTGCATATGTATATAAGTATATCCTATACAATGAATGATACAACAAACTTATTTAGGTAGCTTAGCCAACTCTCGATTAGATAAACCAACTTTGAATGTTTATTCATAACGACTGGGAATCTGCATTAACTTATACACACTTCTGTAATAATAAGCGACCGTCTCGGAGGTTGTCTAAGACACCTATAAGAATCGCCCCACGTAGCATGCGTGCACGGCGCACATAGCCAAATGTCTAATTAAGATTATATGCCTGTGGTTGATCTATCCATGATGTCTTAATGGTATGTATACCAGCCGACTCCCCCGCCCGCCTTGTAGATTAATTTCCTCAGACTTCTTTATCCTATTTTCAAAGATCCAGGTATTAGTTCTTCGTGTCAATTAGCATGTTCATCACTACTACATCTTTATTGTTTATGATAAGTGGTACTGGTGGATACCTTCCACTGGTTTCCTCCGCACCCATTCCTAATACAACGTACATTTCTTACCACCGCGCGCCGCATGAACGTGGAACATTTGATCTGGTGGTTAGTTGTCTACTTACCATGAACATTTGCGTATGGACAGCCGTCCATTTAAACTTCGCCGCGCCACCACTAAACCCGGATACGGCAACCTGGCGGCAAAAGGCATGGAATAACGCTTACATGCGGCGTGTTCGATGGATGTTGATGGGGCTGTTGGCTCCAGAGATGGTGGTGTATACGGCATGGCGGCAGCTTTAGCCAGCTAGAGCACTAAAATGCATAGTTGATGTTGAGAGAAAGGTATGTATTTTGCTATATATGCAGTGTTAATACATTTGTCCTGTAGACTATAGAAGCGGTACAAGCGATCAACTACACCTTAGAAAAGGAATAAGACGTGGAAGTACGAATGGACGCTCATCCATAGCTATTTCGCTATAATAGGTGGTTATTGCATAGATACGATGGACTCTCCGCTTGCTCAATACATCCCCGGGTGGTCTCGCCTCTTCATCACTGGACCCGCGTGGGAGAACATCGCGCAAACCAACATTGACCTTTTACCCGAGATGTCGAAAGAGGAAATCCAGGACCGAAGCAAGGCAGATTGGTTGGCCAAATGCTTGGTTTGTCTGCAAGCCGGTTACGTCCTTGTACAACGTATCAGTAGATGAAAGGCTGGTTTACCGGTTAGCACCCTAGAAATCAACACGCTTGGACACATGCTATATACGTTAATCATATATACGTTTTGGTTCTGGAAGCCATTTCAAGTGCAACAGCCCGTTGTGCTACCAAGGACATTGAAATGGACCGAGTATTTCACCGTGTATACTCGGGATTCTACGAATGGATGGCCGGAAGCATGGGAATTTATCAAACATTCAAGGGAGCGGAAGGGCTGCAAGACCGTTGAGAAGTTGAAGCCGGCCTATGAAGAGTTAAAGAAACATGGGGTGGATTTCTATGATTTGGGCGTCCCTGTCCCAATCACAGAGGACCTCCAGAAAAACTTGGATTTTGCGGGTATAGAAGTTCATCTGGATTGTGAAAGCCAACATTCAGAACAGTGTATCCTTAATTGGGGGGACGATGATTCGATATCAGACACCGATTTGAAAGAACACCCTGGAAGCTCCGAAGTGTGGGAATTTGTCAACGTTGTACATAGATATTCCCAACAACAACACACCCGTGAGGAGGCTTTTGACCGATACAAACGGCACGATTTCGAGGTCTCCGGAAGCCAGTTGTTCCTTGACTTGGTATCCATGACCAAATGGGAGTATACCTACGAATGGCTGAAGCAGGCAAATGGGCTTCCAACTTCAAGCGCAACAGGACTCTCGAGTAACGGAGACATATTCAAACAGACAAACATGCCATCGATCACGCCACGCCGCTATCTCGGACGCGAGATTCCAAACTGGGTCTGGCCCTGGTCAATTGAGGATCCATTCATACCATTGGATCTCAAAAAATCTTCTGTGCTGCCCCGTTATGTTCTACCTGTCATTGGGGTTTGTATGTCAACCTGCCTATACGGAGGTTTACATGTTAGCACCTGGAATCAGCATTTCCCCTCCATCCCTGAAATGTGGCTATGGCGCGTATAGTCTTTGATCACCGCATTAACTAGCTTATTTATACCAGCCCTCATTTTCTTCAACATGACCTGGATAGATGTTCGGAGCCCTGAATAGGATGTATGGATTAAAATGAAAACATTTTTGGCTAAGGAAAAGCAGTCTGTCCTTGATACCTTCGTCTTTCTCTGCACCATCATCAAGTGGTCTTTCCTTGTTGGATTGGTAATTGTGGTCATAACGTCGTGGCTGTACCTCGTAACGGAGGCATTTGTGGGGTTGAGATGCGTCCCCCCGGAGCTCTATGACACACCGGAGTGGACACAATGGATTTCCCATCTCTAGAAGCGTGCTTTGATCGATATGATCTTTCTTTTCGTCTTGTTTTGGTGACCGTTTCACTTTTAGCATATGAAAACCTTTTGTAGATTGAGTTTTAGTTCCACATAGGTATCAATGCCATGATGTTTCTGGTTCTGAATTGCACAGGTTGGCCATTTGATTTCTTGTATGACAAAACTGGAAAGAATTGAGACCTTTTGGCAATGCACGACTCGGAATAGCCCTTTGTATAAGAGCAAATTGATGCATAATGTTTGCGAAGGATTGCAGTTCAGAGATAATATGCATTCTAATAGTATGGAAGACTGTCGTTGATGAAAAGAAACGCCGATGACGCCGCTAATCCAGAAACATTCACATTACAATACAGCATGAGTTCTGCTTCTTTGCCTGTATAGATGATGTCAGCTTCGATCCGTGGGTAAATTAGTATAAACAAATGGGGCTCACGCACTTGAGTGTAGAACATCTTGCTTTGCGCGCTCAATCCGTCTGATTTTGCCACCAAATCATCGATCTTCTGTCCTCGCTGCAGCATCTGGTCGATCGTTTCGTATAACTGGACTTTCGTGGTGTCCAACTCTTTCTGGATTTTCATGATATTGTCTGCCTCCTCTGGTTTCTGGTATTTGGTAATGTAGGTTCGGAGCTCCGGGAAGTCAATGAATCCTCCAGCCGAGAGTCCCCCTTCCTTGGAGCGCAGCGCCATTACGGACTGTGGAGTCGAGCCTGGAGGCGGCAGCGGTGAGGGCCATGTGTTACGGGGATGTTTGGTTAGGAACTCGTCCGTTACTTTGCGAAGGAGGGCACCTGCGACACGCTCGTCGTAGTCAAGATCTGAGAGCAATATGCTGACGACCTTCTGGGATGGGGTGGGCTGGCGGTGGAATTTAATAGCTACGTGGACGAGTTAGCTGTCTAGTCCGCTGGTGGAGAGTACGAAGTATTACGAAGCCTAGGATGAGGCGCGGCGCCAGACTTCTCTGCGTCCGCAAGATCGCGGGCGATGAAAGGTAGCTATGCGGTCTTCAGTCAGCTATTGTCAAGCGTCCGACATGTACACACGTACAGGATTCTCGAGAGTGCTTCGCATAAACACGGATATATGAGATGCATCGATCTGGAAGGTTAACGGTGTAGGCGGCTGGGCGTCATTCGCGAAGATCTATTGCCCCGATCAGTGACTGCCTTCCAATGCCTCGATGCTGAACGTACTCCGATATACAGAATGCGGACCATGGTGGGTGATGTAAGAGCAGGGGAGGATATGCGGCGTATAGGGAGGTCACCTGGGCAGGGGACAGAAAGGTGGTGGTGAGGTGAGGTGAGGGTTCAGTCGACGTTTCAAGTTGTCGATGGGAGATGGTAGCTATCTACGCCAAGACACTTGGCGCGATGGCGGGGGTGGGGGGCTGACTAAGGACCAGACCGTCAACCTCACATCCTGACACCTCGTTTTTCGATTTACTATCATCGCCCACAGTGGAGGGTCTCAACCTACCCACTCTCTCTTGCTTCACTTTAGACCTACTCCCATAACCCAGTCCTCCATTCGAGCCTCACTGCGCCATGTCTCCATCGGTTGAAAACGCCCAGTCGCAATGGCTCGCCCAGCTTGCTGCAATGCGAGAAGCCATCGCCGAGCTTAGGTTCCCCGCCAATGACCAGAAGCCCGCGTATGGAGAAGATATTGATCTTGGCGACGATGATCTTTCGGGGACCGCAAGCGGCGATGACATATGGGACTTCATGAGCGATGAAAACGAAGAGGCTTATAGTAGCGATCTCATAGATGAGGTTGATGGCGCTGGAGGGAACCTGTTTGACCAAACATGGCTGGCATCTCAATGTGCAGCTGTTGCTGGACGGGGCTCAGGGCTTAATGCAGATGCCCTTCTGGATCAAATCACGGCCGTATTGGTTTCGGATTCCAATGGTTGGTTTTCATATGTAGCTGGATGAGGGGTGTGCACTGAATTTCTTTTAGATGAGGAGTTACAAATGATGCTAGCAGACATCGTGGGCTATGAAGAGCTCGATCTAGTTGCCGACCTTATCAGCCATCGTCGAGAAATCACTGCGCCTTCTACCGATATCCAGAAAAGTGGTGTCTTAGGCCGGTTGCAGACTCGGGAGGAAAGGGAGGAGGCACTTCGGAGACAGGACTACGAACATAAGCATGCTGCGCTAGGTCCAAAACTCAATCGCGACGCCCCTCAATATCCGCACGTATACAAGTCGCATGAATCGGGAAATAAACTTTCAGCGTATGGAAAGAAATATGCATTACCACCGGGCAGTACCCACGACGATCATCAGACATATGAGGAGCATACCATCCCAGCTGCCCGGGTGGGCACTCTTGGTGCCGGTCGCAAGCTAGTTGAGATCCAAGGCATGGATGGGTTATGTAAGAAGACATTCAAAGGATATAAGACATTAAACCGTATGCAGAGCCTTGTATACCCTGTGGCCTATTCAACTAGCGAAAACATGCTCATATGCGCCCCTACTGGTGCTGGTAAAACCGATGCTGCCATGTTAACAATTTTGAATACCGTCGCAAAGAATATAATCCCGAATCCGATTGAACACCCGGAAGCTACTGATTTCACCGTACTTTCAGAGGACTTTAAAATTATATACGTAGCTCCCATGAAAGCCCTGGCCGCTGAAATCACAGAAAAGTTAGGGAAACGTCTTGCCTGGCTCGGAATCCAAGTGCGTGAGTTGACCGGAGACATGCATCTCACCAAGGCCGAGATTATCCAGACTCAAATCATCGTCACAACCCCTGAAAAATGGGATGTTGTTACGAGGAAGAGTACGGGTGATACCGAACTGGTACAAAAGGTTCGTCTGCTCATTATCGATGAAGTTCACATGCTTCATGATGAGCGAGGTGCGGTGTTGGAGTCTTTAGTTGCACGAACCGAGCGACAAGTGGAAAGCACGCAGTCTCTAATTCGGATTGTCGGGTTGTCTGCTACATTACCAAACTACGTCGACGTTGCGGACTTTTTGAAAGTCAACAAGATGGCAGGATTGTTCTATTTCGATGCATCGTTCCGCCCCGTACCTCTGGAGCAGCATTTTGTCGGAGTAAAGGGAAAGGCAGGAACCGCCAAATCAAGAGAGAACCTGGAAGAGGTTGCATTTGAAAAGGTTACTGACATGCTACGACTTGGCCATCAAATTATGGTATTTGTTCATTCCCGGAAAGACACTGTCAAGAGCGCCAGGGTTCTGTACGAAAAAGCCTTAGAAAAGGCTTGCACAGACCTTTTTGATCCAACAGGACATCCCAATTACGACCTGGCTGTGCGCGACATAAAGCAGTCCAAGGGCCGAGAGCTTCGCGAACTCCTAAACAAAGGCATGGGCACTCATCATGCTGGTATGCCTCGATCTGATAGAAACTTGATCGAACGATTGTTTGCCGACGGCGTGATTAAGGTCCTTTGCTGTACTGCCACACTTGCTTGGGGGGTCAACTTACCGGCAGCAGCCGTTGTCATCAAGGGAACGCAGGTTTACAGTGCTCAAGATGGCCGCTTTATCGATCTTGGTATTCTCGACGTCTTGCAAATCTTTGGTCGTGCGGGTCGCCCGCAATTTCAAGATACTGGTATCGGTTTTATTTGCACGACACAAGACAAACTCGATCATTACTTGAAGGCTGTTACTGAACAACAACCGATCGAGTCCAGATTTTCGAGCAAACTCGTTGACAATTTGAACGCGGAGATCGCTCTAGGCACAGTAACATCCGTTTCAGAAGCTGTACAATGGCTGGGATATTCCTACTTGTTTATGCGCATGAAGAAAAGCCCGCTGACATATGGGATCGAATGGGCTGAAATAAGAGATGATCCAAATCTCGTTCAACGGCGGCGGAAACTCATCATCGACGCTGCTCGAGTTCTCCAGACGAGTCAGATGATCATCTTCAACGAAATCACGGAAGAGCTACGAGCAAAGGATGTTGGTCGCATAGCAAGTCAATTCTATGTCTTACAAAGCAGTGTCGAAATCTTCAACACCATGATGAGACCCCGTGCCACTGAAGCAGACGTTCTGAAGATGATCAGCATGAGCGGCGAATTCGATAATATCCAATCTCGTGATACCGAGGAAAAAGAACTCTCGAGACTGGCTGATGAGGATTCTGGCTTCGTACCGTGCGCTGTCGAGGGAGGTCCAGGTACGCCACATGGAAAGACAAACATTCTTCTCCAATCGTACATCTCAAGGGCTCGTCTGGAGGACTACACATTAGTATCCGACACGAATTATATCTCACAAAACGCGACTCGTATATGTCGCGCCTTGTTTCAAATCGCCCTTAACCGACGATGGGGTCATCAATGCCTTGTTTTGCTCAATTTATGCCAATCTATAGAACGCCAGATTTGGGCGTTTGAGCACCCATTCCATCAGTTCGATCTTCCAGCTCCGATTATGAGACAACTTGACAGCAAAGGCACAACAGCCTCAATTGAGTCTTTGCGCGAGATGGATACAGCTGAGATAGGACAACTCGTGCATAACAACAAGATGGGCAATACGATTACGAAGCTTCTCGACAACTTTCCTACATTGAGCATCGAAGCTGAAATCGCTCCTTTGAACCGTGATGTCTTGAGAATCCGCCTTTACATTACTCCAGAGTTCCATTGGAATGACCGGCATCATGGAACATCAGAATCATATTGGATCTGGGTGGAGAACTCAGAAACCTCGGAAATTTATCATCACGAGTTCTTCATTCTATCGAGGAAGAAACTCTACGATGATCACGAACTAAATTTTACCATCCCTCTTTCTGATCCATTGCCATCACAGATATACGTTCGTGCAGTTTCGGATCGCTGGCTAGGCGCCGAAACCGTTCATCCAATCTCCTTCCAACATCTCATCAGGCCGGATACCGAGAGCGTTTATACAGATTTGCTAAATCTTCAGCCGTTGCCAATATCCGCTCTGAAGAATCCACTCTTGGAAGAACTATATGGGCAACGTTTTCAGTATTTCAACCCCATGCAAACACAGATATTTCATTGTTTGTATCACACTCCTGCAAACGTTCTGCTCGGATCGCCTACAGGAAGTGGCAAGACGGTTGCTGCAGAATTAGCAATGTGGTGGGCGTTCCGAGAAAACCCAGGCTCAAAAGTTGTCTACATTGCTCCAATGAAGGCTTTAGTTAGAGAGAGAGTCCAAGATTGGGGTCGGCGTCTTGCTGGTCCAATGGGTCTAAAGCTCGTTGAGTTGACTGGAGACAACACCCCCGATACTCGAACTATTCGGGATGCCGACATCATCATCACTACACCCGAAAAATGGGACGGTATCAGTCGTAGCTGGCAAACGCGTGGTTACGTTCGCCAAGTCAGCCTGGTCATTATTGACGAGATTCACCTACTTGGCGGTGATCGTGGCCCTATTCTCGAAATCATTGTTTCCAGAATGAACTACATCGCCTCTCAGAAGAAAGGTGCTGTTCGTCTTCTAGGTATGTCAACGGCATGTGCTAATGCTACTGACTTGGGCAATTGGTTGGGCGTTAAGGAAGGTCTCTTCAACTTCCGACATTCTGTCCGGCCTGTGCCATTAGAAATTTTCATCGATGGCTTCCCTGAGATGCGTGGTTTCTGCCCATTCATGGCTTCAATGAACCGACCGACATTTCTCGCCATCAAAGCGCACTCACCAACCAAACCTGTTATCGTGTTTGTTGCCTCCCGAAGGCAAACCCGTCTGACTGCTAAGGATCTAATCAACTACTGTGGAATGGAGGATAATCCGAGAAGGTTCCTTCACATGTCTGAGGAAGATCTAGCACTGAACCTCTCACGAGTTCAGGATGACAATTTACGTGAAGCACTCAGTTTCGGGATCGGTCTTCACCATGCTGGTCTTGTTGAAGGAGATCGTCAGCTCTCGGAAGAGCTTTTCGCGAACAACAAGATTCAAATTTTGATCGCTACCAGTACCTTGGCATGGGGTGTCAATCTACCAGCCCATTTGGTTGTGGTCAAGGGAACGCAATTCTTCGATGCCAAGATTGAAGCATACAAGGACATGGATCTCACAGATGTCCTCCAGATGCTTGGGCGTGCCGGTCGGCCACAATTCGATGACTCTGGTGTCGCACGGATTCTCACACAAGATTCAAAGAAAGAGTTCTACAAACACTTCTTACATACCGGGTTTCCAGTCGAGTCCACTTTGCATAAAGTCCTCGACAACCATCTTGGTGCTGAGATATCGGCTGGGACAGTTGCGACCAAGCAAGATGCATTGGATTATTTAACATGGACATTCTTCTTCCGCCGCCTTCACAAGAACCCATCTTACTATGGTCTCGAAATTTCCGCAGAAGAGCATAATACAATGGCCGCGCAAACTTTGGCCAACGACTACATGATCGAACTAGTCGAAAAGTCCCTATCCGAACTCGATGAATCCGGGTGTATCGACGTTCACCCCACCGGCGACATTGACTCGACTCCATTGGGAAAGATCATGAGCTACTACTATCTATCCCACAAGACGATCCGCCACCTCATCAAACACGCCAAACGCGACGCTACCTTCGAAGAGGTACTCTCCTGGGTGTCTTGCGCAACTGAATACGATGAGCTTCCTGTCCGCCATAACGAAGATCTCATAAACGCCGAACTATCCCAAAATCTCCCATACAAAGCTGACTCCTTTGGTCTCCCCATGTGGGACCCCCATGTGAAAGCGTTCCTTCTGTTACAAGCCCACTTCTCGCGCATCGACCTCCCCATCACCGATTATGTAGGTGACTCAAACTCCGTCCTCGACCAAAGCATCCGTATCGTACAAGCATCGATCGACGTCTTAACGGAGTTGGGATATTTCTCTACTTGCTGCATGTTAGTTACCCTCCTGCAATGTATCAAATGCGCTCGTTGGCCCACCGATGGACCTCTCTCCATCTTTCCGAATGTGGATATCGATAAAGAAAAGAAACGCATCGAGCATCCCCGTGCGATCCCCAAGTCACTCGTTGAAGCCGTTACATCACCTTCCACCGTTCTTGAGAAAGCGGCCGGTTTCGCAGGTGTGCCTAGACCAAGCATCCAGCAGTTCCTTAGACCAATTAGCCAGCTACCTAATGTAGCTGTTAATATCGGGGAAGTCAATGCCGCAAAGATCACACTCAATATCTCGCGCCTTAACCCTGCACGAGGCCTTCACGACCGCGGAGTTAAAATTTACGCTCCCAGGTACCCAAAACCCCAGACTGAGGGATTCTTCATTATTCTATCCTCCCCAGGTCGTGATGAAATTGTCGCGTTGAAGAGGATTGGATGGCAGGATGCTGGTGGGCAAGGGGATAGACGTGTCGGGAGGGGAGGAAATAAGGGTAGTGGTGGTGGTACGTCCAAGCTACAGGCCAGGGCCCAATTAAGTATCCCAGAAGATTTGGTCGAGAGAAAGCTCGATGTTACCGTGTTGAGTGATGCATATATCGGAATGGAATGGAAGGTGGAGGGGCTGGAGGTTCCCGAGGCGCCGAGCGTTGATCCTGGGACGGATAAAGGGAAAGGAAAAGAGGTCACGTAAGGTAGCATAAGAAGAAAGTAGGTAGTGCATAAGTCGATAAGTGCACTGATAGTTCTTCGATAAAATGGTGATGCATAGTAAACGTCTATCCCTCAAACCCACGGCGATTATTGGAACCTCAAAGTCCAGAGAGGAAACGCCACTAAAATACCTAACAAAGGTCATACGAACCCCCAATCATAAACCCTACCTAGATGGAAACATAACAAAACACCCCAACGAAAAAGCACATGTCAACCTTCAAAGGCCCAACTAGTGCCCTCCCATTTCAAGCTCACTCGCATTCACAGCCCTCTCCTTCGATGAGCTCCTTAGCATCCGTTTCCCTCTTAATATCCCAAGCCTCAGTAGCCGCCAATACAGCAGTGCAAGCCATCAAAGAGGGAAGAATCTGATTCACCACAGTTTTATCCTTAATCTCATCCAAAATATTGACCACATTATTAACAAGTTCATCGATATATTCCAGGAGGCGGTCGGCGAGCTTGGTTTGCTGGCTATCATCTGCCATGAGTTTGATCATCTTTTTGAATTTTTTGGTTTGCATTTGTCGTCTGATGATCTTGTTCATGAGTGCGGATGTGGCTTTTACGGCCGGTGTCGAGGTTGTATTGGTTTTGGCGGGGTTTTTTGGAGGGCTGCTTAGGAAAGAACGCTTTTTGTGGGGTTGGATGAAATCGTAGTCGGCTAGGTCCGGGTCGGAGGATGTAGGATCTGTTGATGACATGTTGTGGTTGGGAAGTGTGAATGTTGGAGAGGAGTTGAAGAGATTGATGATGTTGGCTTGGTAATGAAAGAAAGAAAAATGAGTAGGAGAATTGAGAGAGAGGAAAAGTTGCGATTTAGGACTAAATAGAGGGATAGAGACGACGATATTTGGAAATGTTAAGTTGGCGGTTTGGAACCGTGGAACGTGAAGGTATATGATTTCATGATTTCATTGGAATCCATATAACTAAAACCAAGTAAATCTAACAAGTCGATTATAAAATTTGAAAGAAAACGCAAATAAAGTTGATAAAAATTTAGATAAAAATACAAAACTGCCTTTCAAGAGTATCTGGCCAGCCTTATATAAAAAGCCCGCTAAGTAACCGGCTTTAGGCGCCTCCTGCCTCCTTGTATTAGGGACCCTATTCCTTTCTAGCTTATTGATACCGTAGAAGGGGGTTTCCCGGGTACTTTTAAAAGGTAGCTCTGTACCAAATTATTAAACTCCTCACTTCCTACGTCTACACATACCCAACACGTTTCCAAAACACACGCACAGCTCACGGAGTTCGAATTTCTAGTCTATCTTGAACATTCAAACATCTTGACGTCATAGCGATAATCATATATCAAAACTGTACCAAATTCTCTGAAACAGAGTTACATGTGCAAATATTTCAAGTCAGATGTAGCATCTAGTCTTAGACAGGATGCCGAAATAATCTACAATTTCTTCCAATATTTTTACTCTTTGCGTTGCAGTGCCATTTGAAACCCCGCCCTTACTGGCATGTTCGAGCGAAGGTGGTTACATGAATCAACCAAGGTGTCATGATCAATTCCCTTGCAGAGGCTGTCTTACTGATCTTCAACCACCACAAAAGAGAAAGGAAATGATCATATAAATACTTCAGGAAACCCGGAAATTTCTTGTATCATTGCATTTGTTAACCCATCATTAGCTTTACATTTTAACGATACCCACATCATTATTTTCTCAAAGCTACCATGCACATTTCTATATTAGCTATCTCCTATCTTTTACTACATACCTCATCGGCCAGCGCTAAGGCAGAAACAGCTGCTAGGCTCACTAGTCATTCCCGTATTGTTAAATCTAGGTATCACACTACCTCGGCGGATGTGTGCCTAAGGATATGCTCGCCTTCACCAATGGCATGTTCAGATAAATGGGTAATCTTCAATGAGGCGTATATCAGACGTACGTACTGATGTAAAAGTAGTATTCAACCCATTTCGGGAGCGAGGAGAATGTAAGCATCGAATTCAAGCATTTCGCAGAGCCTGGATGTTTAGAGGACGAGGGCTTATTGGTTCAATTAGCCCTGCTGGACATGTTGTAAAGCATTCAACTCGACAAGATGAAGGACGATGATTCAAGAGGATAGCACACGTACAACTTGAATTGGATTTGAATCTCAATCACTATTCTCAAACGTACGCCTATCGTGCCATGATGTGCTTAGAAGCATGGAGAAAAGAGACGTGCAAGAACGATAATTGAGGTTCAAAGGGAAACTCGCGCATCACTTACGTAGTCTAACCCGTGTCATGCTCATTGCCTAAGTACGGAGGTGTCATTCAAAAGTGACCGGAAGCCCCCTTCGATAATACCGCTAAGCTACCTAAGGCCTTTCAAAGGTTAATATTAAAAACGTAGAAGGCGCCTAAAGCTGGTTACCCAACGGAATTGACCCTCTTCATCAAGCGGTATTATCGAAGGGGTGTCCGGATACTTTTGAAAGCCACCTCGGTAAGACCCCTGGATATATAATAAGCGTTGGTGAATCGATCAGGCATCAGCCCGTGCTTCTGAGTCGGACTCGGGGAAGAACGAGAGAACCGACCGGCCGACCAGAGCAATAAACCGGAGTCCCGAATGATACGGCGGCCCTGTGAGTACGATCTCGGGAGGGAGTATTATAATAAAAAGACGCGCAATTTACGGCTGGAAGTTTGCTGACCGTCCGATATCGTCGAGCAGCTGATTGACGAGGGCCAGCTGAAAACTCCGAACTCGGTCCCACTCGGATCAGATCATCAGATAAGAAATCCTAGCCCCCACTCGTCCATCCCTCCTCCACCTCCTTCCTCTCCACCATGGCCTCGGACAAATTGAAGCTCTTCTCCCGACTCTTCAGCTTCATTCTCAGCTACTCCTTTCGCCTACTCTACCAGCGCATCGCAGCACTCCATCACAAATGGGCCTACAAGCCCTCATCATCAGCCAAAAATGTCGTCGTTCTTGGCGGCTCATTCGGTGGTCTCCAGCTCGCAAAGAGATTGACTGAAACGCTTCCAACGGGATACAAGGTCATTATGATCGAAAAGAACTCGCATCTCAACTACTCCTTCAACTTTCCCCGCTACTCTGTGCTCCGGGGTCATGAGCAAGCCGCCTTTATCCCATACGACGGCCTGGGGAAAGGCGCTCCATCTGGCATCGTCGAACGCAAGCAAGGCATTGCTTCGCGTGTCTCTCCGTCCTATGTTGAATTGGCTTCTGGTGAGAAGATCGATTATGCATATCTTGCAATCGCAACAGGTTCCTCCCAGGCCCTTCCCGCTAAAGTCCTCTCCACTGATCACCAAGAGGGCTGTGCGGAGCTACGAACGGTGCAAGAAAACATCTACGCTTCTAAAAGAATTGCGGTTGTGGGTGGAGGTGCTGTTGGTATTGAATTGGCCTCTGACATTAAAAGTTTGTATCCAGAAAAAGGGGTGACGTTGATACACTCACGAGGGCAACTCCTACCCCATTTCGGCAAGCGGTTACATGATCATGTTGTCGAGGAGTTCCAAAAGCTCGGCATCCACATCATTTTCAATGAGCGACCACAAATAGAAGAGTCCGCCGCAAAGGGTGAACAAAGGACGCTTCGTTTATCAGACGGTCGAGAGGAATCGTTCGATCTAATTGTAGGTTATATGCACCCTCGATTGGAACTCCTGCTTAGAAGTGTAGATACCATGTACGGGGCAAAGGGCAAACACATCCTTTCTTGTTGATATGGCACCAGAGTCGATATCGAAAGAGACGAACCAGATAATTGTCGAGCCGACACTTCAGCTCTCTTCTCCCACCTGTCAACATATCTTTGCTCTCGGGGATGTGGCGGACACAGGAGGCCCTCGCATGGCCAGGGCAGCCTTTTTCCAAACCGAAATTATCCTCGAGAATTTGGTTGCTCTTATCAACAACCGAACTCCATCAAAGTGTTATGCACCGATGACAATGGTGGAAGGGTCTATTAAGCTGACTTTGGGAAAGGTGTGTATCAGTGTTCAAAAGTATCTGATCTGGGAGGGCTAACTTGTGATCCAGACTCGGTATGTAGTTTATACCATGGACGATAAAGGCCAGGACTATTTGTTCTCCGGTGACGATGGAAAGCTTGATTTAGAAGTAGAGCGAGCATGGAAGATGTTCGGTGCAGACGCGAAAGACTGTAAGAGATTACTCGAAGTGTAAAAATATGTATATTAGATAACTACATTACCATAACAAGATGCAATCCAATAAACAAAAGCTTCGTGCCGATTAAGCGCCGAGAAATTCTCCAATTCGAACCTAAAAGCAAGCAGTGAAATGCATCAAAACAAGAACAAAAAGTAGATTCTAACCGAAAAAACCGTTGAGATTAGCGAAGAGGCTCAACGATCAACGACTGATCTTTGCCACTGCAAGTACCTCTCGTCCGAGTGGAGGTACTCCTACGCATGCATCAGATCGATGATTGACAAAACATTTGTCGATCAGAACTGGGCGAGAACACGGCATTATGTTCTAGACGAAGGGATGGGGTAATCAGTCTTGTCGGGCTGCGATGAATCTAAGTCGATAAATTGTGTTCCACTTCCACTACCCCAATAAGCAAATACCTGGGCATATTTGAGCACATGAGTCGGTTGGGATTGAGTGTGAAGGTTACACCTGCCATATTAGCCATTTACCCTCAAGAAACATTTAATTACATTACACCCCATGGGGTCGTGCCGGCAGGGATTCGAACTTTAATTCGGAGCCTAATAAGCGACACAGATTGGCTACGGCCTTGCGGAATCTTATATCGATATTGACTTTCGGCCAAGCTTTGTTCCATGGCTTCGGCATCTCGACTTGTTGTGGCAAGACGGCAGTTGAGAGGGGAGCCACATGGCCAACTTCCCCTTGTGCGTGTTAGCCTTTCTTATAAACGACGTGGGAATCCCCGGTGTATCTGTTCTCGCTCTCTACTTCAGCACTCATTCCATTCATTCCAATTTTCATTCTTTCCCCCGCACGTCGTCCATTCACTCACGATGCTTTGGACCACTCTTCTCGCCTTTTCGGGGCTCGCACAAGCCGCACCATGGTTTAAGCGACAAGGTGGAACTACCATGTTGCGATTTGGTTGCGCACAGGTTACCATTGATCGATTGGACCCCCTGGTTAACCCGGGTTTGGTGCCCTCCCCACACGTTCACCAGATTGTGGGAGGAAACGGGTTCAACGCTTCGATGACGACGGGCGATGTTTCCGGCACCGCTGATTGCACAACTTGTGCCTTCTCCGATGACTTCTCCAACTACTGGACCGCAAACTTGTACTTCAAGGCTCGCAACGGTAGCTACAAGCGTGTTCAACAGTTGGGTGCTGCACGTCAGTTCAACGATGACTTCAGCACTAAGATCGGAGGCGGTGTCCTCGTTTACTACGTATCGGCTCAGCCTGGAAAGATCACTGCCTTCAAGCCGGTAAGTTGAAGCCAAGGAGGAGGAGTAGTAGTTTTGTATCATGTCACTGATGATCAATCTTCCCCAGGGTTTCCGTATGCTAGTCGGTGACCCAAACAACCGCAAGGCCGACCCCAACTTGAAGAGACAGAACTGCTTCCGTTGCTACACCGGTCCAAACTTCGGAGGTGATGTCTCCGCTCCTTGTATGGATGGCCAGATCGACACCGTCGCTTTGCCTTCTAAGCCCTGCAAGGGTGGTATCCGATCCAACATTGCATTCCCAACGTAAGATTTCTATGGAGTGCATCCCCATCTTTCCCTCGAAATCTTGACTGATAACCCCCTTAGCTGCTGGGACGGCAAGAACCTCGACTCTCCAGACCACCGCTCCCACGTCGCTTACCCGACCACTGGCCCCGCCAACTTCCTCAGCCTGGGAGGCAGCTGCCCATCCACCCACCCCGTCCGAATCCCGCAGCTCATGTACGAAGTCGTCTGGGACACCACTCCATTCAACAACCAGGCTGATTGGCCAACCGACGGTTCTCAACCCTTCTACTTCAGCTACGGTGACAACACCGGCTACGGTCAACACGCTGACTACGTTTTCGGCTGGAAGGGTGACGCACTTCAGAAGGGTATGGATGCTACTAACTGCATGGGAGCCAAGTGCAAGGACATGAAGACCCAAACCATCGACCAGGCCAAGAAGTGTGCAGTTAAGGCCGTTGTGAATGAGGACCACGATGGATGTAAGTTTGACGTCTTCGAAGAAATTGATATATAACGATTCTAATGTGCGTCTTAGGGATCGACAAGCTTCCAGGAACTGATATGCCAATGGTTTATCAGTGAGCGATAGGGAGTCGTTTGTCTCCATTGTTCATGTATTAATCAACATATGCGTCTCGGGATGTTCGTGTTGACGTGTCCAATTTGTGGTTTAATTCAAGAAATCTTTCATAGCCTTTTGTGTTCATTTGTGCTATTGGGTAGACGAGTGTAGGATGCGTATTAGTCGTTTTTGTCTTACAAGAATTACCATTTACCTTAGTATTTCGTTCATATGAACCGTGAATACCAAATGCATAACCCATCATTAAACATACTGGTAAGAAGTAGTATCAAGCCACGCCATTCCCATCCACCACAAGATCTCCCAACCCTTTCCTCGCCACACAAACAACCCTAGGAATACAAAACGTAGCGCCCCCACCCCTAGTCTCCTCATACGTCCTCTTAACAACCTCCAAAATCCTTTCCGCATCCCCCTTATTCCCCATCCTCCCGAACCCCATCGCCATCTCCTCCATCGTCATCAAATGCTGATCATTAAACGCGCGATAAAACCTCGGTTCATCACCAAAAAAACTGATCTTCGCATCCGTGAACCCTTCCCTCTCAACCATTTCCGCGAGCTTGGTAGTCCAGTCATGTTGACCATTAGCTCGACAGATCTCCAGTAGTTCGCTTAAGGCAGGGTGCTGGGATGTGGGTGTGTAACTCTTGATATGCATATTTAAACAGTCGACTTCATCCCATTGAAGCCATCCCCCCGGCTTCAAGAGTTTCATGAAATTCCGGATGACCCGGCCTGCGGTCTCACTAGATAATACCAACACGAGTAATCGTACGTGCACGAAGTCGTATTTTGCGATTAGCTCTTTGGGGACTTCGTCGAAGATATCCCAGGTTCGCAGGTCGATGTTTGGCGGGAGGGAGGAAGGATGTGGGGCTTGTCTGAGGTCGATGTCGATGCCGTCGATTTGGGCGGAGGGATGTGAATGCGCGATGTCGAACATCCAGAGACCGGTTCCGGTGGGTACGTCGGCGATGCTGGCGTCGGTGGGGAGGTGGATGCTGGGGTGGATGTTGAATCCTAGGGTTTCTTTCCATAGGAAGTATTGGAGATTTAGGCGGCATGTGGCTAGGTGGTTGCGACCGAGTATGTAATCATCGTCGGCAAGGCCGTTGTCGGTTTGAGAAATGTTCGAGGGCATGGTAGGATTTGGAATCTGGGGTATTGAGACTATTAGCCTGACTGCGGATTACGGATGGAAGATCCATTGGAGAAGCGGAGATGGGCTTTATAACAACGACCCATATCATGTACCACAAAGTGTCTAATAATAGGATACGAATGAGAATCCGCGCTCTGGAAATGTAAATATGCAGGTCAACCAAATTTGTCGAACTGAGTGGCTGTGCCACAATATCAGGTTTACGCGTATTCACCGTAAGGTAAGACACGCGGATTACATTAATGGGCGAATCAAGACGCCACGTTAATTCGAGACCTACTTGGGATTAACTACACTATCGATGGATTCTGAAATCGCAAGACAAAATTCCTCTTGGAACGAAAGACAGGCAATCTGTAAGCCAAGAGGCGCATTTTCGAATAACTCCGGTCCCTTATCTATGGTATGTCAGATCATGACCGATATATATATAAAACTTGGAATCACTTACACAACTCCTTCATTTCTCGATCTCCTCGATCATATGGGAAGTCGGTGATGAAAGGATATGGTTCTTGATTATACCATTCGGGACTCGCCACATCTTTCTTCAGGTCAACTCTGCCGTGCGGAACGATGCAACAAGGATAGTCCAGTAGATTGTAGATGGCTGAGATGGCGGAAGTTCTGTGAGATTGTCTTAGAAGTTGCAGGGGATTTATTGGGTGATAGTAGAGACATACATATATTCCCCATGTGGAGGTGCTGGGTGTGGAGACGGGGCCGTGATGACTGCATCTAGACCAATTCCTTGCCACGCCTGAAGATATTCAAGCCGAAGCTGTTTCCGAGCACGGTGGTTCAGCCATATCTCCTTCGGTGTTAGCGGTCCTTCTGACCAACCTGTGCAGACCCGAGGAATGAGAGGCTCTCCCGATGCCTCCAATGCTTCTCGAAGTCCAATACCGCCTTCTTCCGTGTAGATGGTGAAGATGATCTTCGTTCCCCGGCGGTGCATATCGGCCCAGTCTAATTCTACGATTTCATGGCCTGCAGAGCGAAGCTTATCTGCGGCTTCCCGAAGAGACCGAATAACTGGCGGTGATGAATGGACAATGCCGTCATCTAAGAGAAGTCCGATTTTTAGCTTCTCGGGAGCCTTCACATCTGTGTTCCATGGCATCGGCACGATCGAAGAGTCTCTTAACCACGGCTTTGTACGTATTATTGCTTCCGTTGCAATGATTAAGCCTTTCATGTCGTTGGAGAAGGGGCCATAACATCCCGCATTACTCGTTGAATACCCACATCCTCCACCGCCTCCTGGGATTCTAGTAGCGGAAGGCTTTAGAGTATAAACCCCATTCCAAGCAGCGGGAATGCGCAGTGATCCACCTCCATCAGTTCCAAAACCCAGGGGAGATCCGCGAAAAGCGACAAGTGCACCCTCTCCGCCCGAAGACCCTCCAGCACTCAAGGAACGGTTCCATGGGTTCAAGACAGTGCCGTAGATGTTGTTCATGGATTCCACAAGTAGACATCCTTGAGAGATGTTCGTCTTCATGAAGGGAATAGCACCGAGTTCTTTGAGGCAAGCAGTGAGCAACCCATCCTTTTCTGGGATTGCATCAAGCCGTGAGACAATGCCGGCGGTAGATGGATAACCGGCAATATCGACAATGTCCTTGAGAGAGACGGGGAGACCATGAAGAGGACCTTTTGTCTTGCCAGTCTTTTTGAGATATATATCATGTTCCTTTGCAGTTTGAATAGCTTCGTCGAACATAATATCGGCGGCGCAGTTTAGACATTGCTGAGCGATGGCTGCTCGCTTGCAGAATGCCGTGACGACGCTCTCGGCGGACCAAGTTTCATTGTGGAGATTTTGGAGAAGTTGGGAGACGCTGGTGGATGTGATAGTTAATTGTTCGTTGTCGAGCAGGCCTGAGGTTGATGGTAAATGGATTATGGAGTCGAGAGGAGTAGTAGTGAATGATGATGGAACGGCGATCCTCCACGCCGTCGGCACCTTTTCGGCAAGAAAGTCTCGGCGAGCTTGGGCCTTCTGTTTCCAACTGTCAGCCATCTCAGGTGGTCGTAGGCCTCTTCGTTACATTCACCTCGATCGATCCATTATATAACTATCGACTCGTCCCTTCTCTTGTCGTCTTGATATTGAATAGATCCCCACAGCTGCTCCATCCCCGCGTTTACCTTCGGAATTACCTTTTCTCGGTTCACGCGGCATAATCCTAATCACCCCTGACTGTATTCGTTCGCCCGCGGCCAACATGCCTCCAGCAGCACCAGCACCCGCACCCTCCAGGCCATACCGATCAAGGACAGTCAAGCCGTACGCTGATCGCAATCCTACCAACTAATCCATGCCTCCCGAGTGCTGAACCGTAATGCAGATGTGACGCTTGCCGCACCAGGCGTGTTGCCTGCATCCGCAATCAAGGAGACGTCGCCTGTTCACTGTGCAGCCATCGACGCACCGCTTGTACCTTCAGCTCAACGCCAAAGGCTCGACGGAGACCAGGCCGTAAAGCCCCATCTGCGGAAGCATCAAGTGCCATATCTCCTGGTCAATCTCCCGCTGTAGCCCTCTCTGGAGCCTCTCCAGCTTCCTCCATCTCAGAACGCGTAGCCGGTCGGTCGAATGCTTCTAACGCTTCTCATGAGCCTGAGAAACCACCTCGATTTGACCTTCGTATTGTCATGACCGACAGGCAGACTGCCCCATGTTCCGATCGCTGGTTTGACTCAACCACTACCATTCCAGACCGTACATGTCTTTACTCGGGCCCCAGTAGTGACCAAGATCCCCACCTTCTGCGGCACCTAATGTATGATCACCTGGGTTGCTTTGGTGATGATAGATGGACAGTCTGGCGGGTAGGCGCACAACCAGACTACTCCACATACCTCACCGTCTATCCAAATGATCATCTTGATTGTCATGCCGATATGTATTCCCAAGAACGGATCGAATCGGCTTTCGAACCCCACCAGGATGCATTGATAGACTTATATTACACTTACATTCACCCTTCTTATCCTATTCTAGAATCCCAGTCCATCTTCCAGGCCAAGCGGAAGGAGGGGAAGCTACCCCAGTCCCTACTTGCTGTAATATACCTTCATGCAGCACATTTCTGGCGCTTTTCTCCAAATGCTCAATCGTCTACTTTTCCCGACTTTCGCCACATAAAATCATGGGTCTTTCCGTTCGTTTTCACGTGTTTAACTTTCGAATCAAGAACTCCAAACATCGCCATTCTACAAGCAACCCTTTTATTCATGCAGCTGCCCGCGCGGATAACTAGAGCACCGAACCACCCAGGCTTTTGGGCAATGACCTCGCTTGCTGTTGGTATGGCTCAGGACGTGGGCCTTCATGTGGATCCCACGACGTGGAACATCTCGCCCGCAGAGCGGAAGATCCGTCGTGTTCTTTGGTGGGCGATTTACATGAACGACAAGTGGATGTCTCACTGGCTGGGTCGCCCTTCTCATATTGCATGGAATGATTGGGACGTTGCTCCCCTCCACCTAAATGATTTTGCGGACGAACAAGGAAGGATGAGTGTTGATTTTATCTCTTCAGCTAACGCATTCATTGCGCTGAGTAATCTCACCACCATACTATCAGACGTTCTTGATATCTACTATAGTATCCGCTCCAAGTTCCAGACCATGAGCTATGATACAGCGGCGGAGAAGGCGCTTCCATTACTTCTACGACTACAGCAGTGGAAGGAAGGCCATGCAATTCGAACCTCGTTGGATGTACGACCTCATCAGTATACCGTCCAGATAGCTGCTCTCACAGTAGAATTGACAATACAGCGCGGCAAGTTGGGTTCAAAAGGCGGCGACCACAGCAACAGTTTGTCAGCTGAGATCCTCGCTTCTATCACCCATGGCCTCTTCCCAGTTCTTGAATCCATGAAAGCGGTACATCCAACGGGTCTCTGGTTGACATATAACAAAGGCAATCTTGCAATGATTGGATCATTACTTATCACTTTAGTCCTCTCGAGTCTTGATGATGTGGCTCTTAACCAGCGGCGTAGCCTCCTTTTGGAGTTTCGAGCGCACCTTGAGGATCTTCTTAACCAATGTTCCGATGGGATTGATTGCCTCATCTTCACTCGACTCCCATTATGCCGCCTGAATCTTATTATGGAGGAACTGTTTGGAGACGAGGGGTCTGATGAGAGTTCTGGAGTTACAAGCCCCGTTCAACCAGGTATACAAGTCCCGAGTTCTGAAATGGATTTGGAATTTGATGATGGGATGGAAGAGATGCTTTGGGCGAGTTACCATTTTACCTTCCGATAGTGCGACCATATTAATTCAAGTTCTGTACCCACGCACAGAAGATCATTGTCCTTTACTAACCCCGTTCATGTAGTAACACCACTATGCCCCCACCTCCGCGTATCAATGATTGATGTTAATTTCAGATTATATATGCGAGATGCATAGGAACCTTTTAGCTCACTCTTTTCGGATTCCAAACGTTCATGTTGCTGCTAATGATCTACATACCACTCCATCCGTCTAAGAACCATACGTTCATCTAGAGACCTAATCTTTGATTCGCTAGCATTCTGATATGCTTTTGTCCTTCTGTGAGTCCCTCCTCGTCGGCATCAAATTTTTGGAGCCCTATTGCTCTCAGACCAGCCTCACTGAGGATATTTTCTCTCCTGGCGCCATGATCTTCGTGTTCGTACTCCTTCTCCGGTAAATGGTATCCCGTAAAGTCCTTCGGAGGAGCAGCCTTCTCAAAGGCTTCGCGAACTGAAACCAACGAGTCTAAATTGTAAGGTGTGAGGGGGTTACATGCATTATACGCAACGCTGGAGTCTCGTGTTCCTGGGTGGAACTTGTCTACTTCGTGGAGAAGATCGCAATGCCAAAAGACATAGTCCCCGGGCCTCACAGGAGGAATACCTACAATACTCTTTTCCATGCGCAGGTGAGGATGGTCTTTAGCCGTAGGCTTGAACTGCGTATTCCCAGGCACCGCCCCCGGAAACGTTGGTTGGGTGTCGTCGAACTCTCCAGAGTGGAATAGAGGACGAAGCATCATGTAAGCCACCGAAGCCTTTAGACTTGGAAGCAGACGTAAAGTTCCTTCACCGGTATTGCAATGAGACAAGGAAATCCATCCTTGTAAACTTCTCCAACACGAACACGAATTCCCGAGACCGTAAAGATCGCTTTTGGCATCGATGCGACTATCAGCAACCCATCCGTCCCAATCCTGCCACTCGCCTTCAAAAATGGCCTGGTAGTTTGATCTATTCACCGGATCTTCCCAGCGTTCTATTGCGCCACTGTCAAGATGTGCAGGTAATGTATACGCCGCGTCCTTTGATGGATACCGAATACGGAATCGGTCGGGATATACCACCTGACTCGCGAGATCCACTGGGATACTTGGGTCGGATACTCGCCACAACTGACTGACGCAGTCCATCGCCTGCATGACCCTTGGGTGGCTTCGAATCTGCATTTGAGGGGGCGTCCACCAGAGACTCCAGTTCTGGGGATTGTCTCGTGGAAAGCCACCGACGGTGCGATGGCGTTGGGTATACTCCCTCAATTCTGATTCCCATTTTGTGGCTTGTTCTTCAGGCACAACATTACGGAGGATGACACAGCCTCGATCCCGAACTAAGTCGGCGAACGAAGGCGGAAGCAGTCCACCTATGAGGATTTAGTTTCTGACTTGCAACCCCAATACCTACATTTCACTGACCGTTCTTCTGTACTTCATTAAAGTCAATCTCAGGTACTGTTGCCGGACCGTGTTTGGAAATGAACTCTGCTTCATTCTCGAGTACTTTACAAAGCCGCTCATAGGATTGGATGACCTTTTGCTTGTGCTCAGGCTTGACGAGGTTGCGTTTCAAAGTCGCGAATCTCTGATCCAGCAACGGGACTCTAAACAAGTTAGTGATCGGGCGGCCCTAAGAAGCGTAGGACGTGACTGACTTTAATACAGGTTTCTCAAGGACTTGGATTTGGGTGATTGACGACATGTTTGATCATGTAGTATTAGAAAGAGGCGGATTGGGTATCGATCGAGCAGCTGGAGAAACCTTATCTAGCGCTTCGGTGGTGTTTTATCTTTCAGCAATTCTTCCCGCGCCTTTACTCAAACCCCCGCTGTATTCCATCCCATCATGCACTTGTGCTGATCAATCTGAGTTTATGCGTTGGCCGCGGGGCAACCTTTTGCGGGGTCGCTGGCCGCGGGCGAAGAGACGATCTCTTGGCTCGAGCATCATCAACCAATTAGGTAAATCATCTTCTTAAACCAGGCGGACGACTCAGGGCACGTTGATTTCAGATGCCCCGTATCTCATCAACGATGTCCCCATCATTTTCCCTATCTTGATATCTTTACCCTTGATTCCATCTGCCGAGGCAATCAATGCTATAAGAATTCTGTCCTGGCCATCTCCAAACCATTCGTCTGCTTCTGACTTGATTCCCCATCTCTTTTCCCCTGGGAAGACGGCCCCGGTACCCAACATGGCTTCAAATATCAAGGAAATGGATCTCGTCAAGGAGATGACCAAACCACTCTTTTTGGTCAGCTTATACTCCGCGGTATGTGCACAGAATCGCTCACGAGTGGGAAGGACTTTTGCTAATCTATTGCCAGCTTGGAGGAATGGCGTTTGGAATCGGTACTTCTTCCGTCCAGGATATCCTACCCCGAACATGTCGCTGACTGTGCCTTAGACAACAACTACTGGTCCGGTATGCTTGGGATGGCCAAGTTCAAGGAAGACTTTGGAGTATACAGCGAGGCTAAAGGAGAGTGGATCTTACCGTCAACCTGGATATCCGCGGGGACGGGGCCACCAAATGCAGGTCTAGCTTTTGGAACACTCGCCTCCGGTTTCTTGGGAGGAAAAATTGGACGTGTCAAGACATTTCAACTTTCTGCCGTCATCTCCTGCATCGGAGTTGTTATCCAGGCTACTTCATTTGGGTCATACTGGCAAATCATCGCCGGACGTATCGTCAACGCACTGGCTTTGGGTATGCTTTCTAACGCAGTCCCTGCATACCAGGCTGAGTGCGCCCCGGCCAAGATAAGAGGGACACTGATCAACGTATATCAATTTGCACTCCTAACGGGAGGTGTACTGATCAACACGGCAAATTGGGGCTTGAACAAACGCACCGATCAATGGGCGTATCGTGCTGCTATCATCCTACAGCTCATTGTACCATTAGTCCTTGGTGGATTCTCATTCATACTTCCAGAATCACCTAGGTGGCTTATCGGAAAGGGACGTGACGCAGAGGCCATCGAAGTGTTCAAATATCTGCGACGTGGCACCCCAGCCTCATTGATTGAGCAAGAAGTTCAATTGGTTGGCGCAGCTGAAGAAGAGAACCGTCAAAACTTCAGATCAAATTCGTGGTTATCATGCTTCAAGTAGGTGCATCAAGACCACTTTTAAATTTCTTCGCTAACTTTAATTTTCAAGGGGAACAAATCTACGCCGCACCCTCATAGCAATCGGAGTACAATGCCTTCAACAAGCTCAGGGAAATACCTTCATCGCTCAATACTCCGTTGTCTTCTTGCAGAAAATCGGCGTCGATGACACATATAAGATTCAAGTTCTCCTCGTTACAATGACATCAGTTTCGAGTCTTTGCGTTTTCTATTTTGCAGACAAACTAGGGCGACGATGGCCAATGATTGTGTCAGCAATAGCTATGGCTACACTCATGTGCATTGTTGCTGGAATTACTGGAAGTAGTCTTGCCAGCGATAAAAGAGCTATGCAAGGCGCGTTAGCCATGCTCTTCTTGTGGAAATTCTTTTTAGCTAGTGGATGGTCAAGCTGGTAAGTTGCTTCTCCCTTCTCCTCCTCCTCCTATCAACAATTCTAACTTTTTATTCCCAAGGGTCTGGATCGTCACCGCCGAAACTCCCACTCTTCAACTACGCGAAAAGACAATCATGACAGCAACATTCAGCGGTTTCTGTGTTTCCATCATGATCTCCTTCATCAATCCATTCATGCAAGACGACGGTTACGGCAACCTCGGAGGCCGTGTTGGCTTTGTTTACGGTTCCTTCTCCATCGCTGCTGCTATATGGTCCTTTTTCATGCTCCCTGAAACTGGAGGACGTACATTGGAGGAAATAGATGAACTATTCCAGGCAAAGGTCAGCGCGTGGAATTTTAAGAAGTACCAGACAACAGGCTTTGGAGCAAGGATTGCTCAGGTTGAAGATATTGGTCATGGGGATGTGAGTAGTATTAAGGGTATGAGTATCGTTGAATCACGGGATGTTGATGAGAATGCGGTTGGTGGGAGTGGTAAAGTGGCGGATGATTTGAAGAAGGTATGAGAGAAAGTTGATGAGGAATAGAAGATAATCGCGAAGTAAATACTTCGATTTAAATACGTCTTTGGCGTAGTTTCAAACTCAAATTTTTCATGCATCAGCCCCCACAAATACTCCCCTTCCTGATCAACGAATCAGTTATCCATACTTCGATATCTCTTTTGCCACCACATGTCTCTGATACTATATATGGATCGCTGGATTGGAGCGATATTGATCTTCCCACATTGCTAACTTTACCTGGTCAGGGTTGGAACCGGCAATTCGCTTGAAAACCCACAATTCTATCATCATACTCATTATTGTTATATTCCGCGGGAAACAGGTGATTGGCTTTGGAATATAATGATAGAGTGATTTTCATATATAGAGTGGGACATGCTTAATTCTCGGCAAAGCAGATGCATGTGGGGACCTACCCCGGATTTACACACATTAAGCAGGTCTGCATGAATATATATATCAACGTGGAGAGAGACACGGTGAAAGTGATAAGAAAATCGAACGTTTTCTCATCAGCTTCAACAACTTTCCCCATCATGGCATCCATCAAGTTCAGTGTTAAAGCAATCCTATTTGCTCTCATCACATCCAACCTTTCTTCTACGGTTCTAGCACAATGTAATCGCGAATCCATTCTCACAGCCGCCGATACCTACATCGCATCGCACCAAAGCGGCAAAGTCGACGATCTCCAAAAGCTTATCGCAGCCGACAACTTCACCTACCAAGAGAACAACAAAAAAGCCGATATCACAACAGGTCTACTCAGCAAAGCATTGAAACTAGACCATAACCGCACGACAACCGATCTTACCCAATGCGCCACTTACACCGAACTTGTATCAACAGGCGGCCCCTTCGTCATCGGAACTCAACTCCGCTTCACGCCCGACGGATCCAAAATCACCACCCTCGACATGATCCACGCCACAAAAGGTGACTGGGCCTTCGACGCCGCAAAAACCCTCTCCTACATCTCAAAAGAGGACTGGGGAACCCTGGACGAGGCAAAACGATCCACTCGTCAAGTCCTCCAGGGCGCTGCAGATGCTTACCTCGATATGTGGAGTAATACTACTGCGAGGAATGCTGTGCCTTGGGGTACACCTTGTGATCGGACGGAAGGGTCCATGCATGCTTCGCCTTGCACGGCTGGTGCGCCTACGACGGCTGGGGCGAAGAATACGATGAGAAGGTATGTTATTGATGAGGAGACTGGGGCTATTGATGTGCTTTGTGCTTTTGGGGGCAATATGCCGGACAGTCATGAGTTTAGGTTGGAGGGGGGCAAGTTGAGATTTGTGCATACTATTACGGTTTGATTGTGGTTGTGGTTCTGGTTGTTTGGTTGGGATAGTAGTCATTGTGATAAAGCAAAGGAACTTGGTTTTATGTTGATTTTTATCGAAATTGAGGGTATATGATTGATGTGACAATTTAATGAAAGGGTTGTCTTTTTAAAGTTAAGTACGCTAACCCTTAAACTTAACCTTGAATACATCACATATGAACCGAGAATAGCTTTATTAACCAATCGACTCATGACGAAGGGATCATATCTTTTCGAGCCCATCCTAGTATTCTTCATTCAGCTGATAATTCTTTCTATTTTCCTTAAATACCATGTGCTCATTTTATATATCCCTCACAGAGTCAAATAATCCAGCTGTTGTTTTGGATTTAGAATGTCAATTATGTTGCTAAAGTAGATACAACAGTCTTTAGGAGTAAGTCCTTTAAATTAGCTTTCTCTGCGAAGGGCATTAGGATTAGCTCTAGATTGGAATCAAACATGTACTGCATAGTAAAACATAATACACTATAATATGACATAATATAATACAACATGCAACATGATATGACATGGTACAGTATGACATAACATGATACGACATGATAAAACTCACTAGCTCTAAATCACCTCTGAAATGAATTGATTCTTGTTAATATAAAGTGTGTTCGTCGTTAGAAAACCAACTCATCGGTTCCGCATCGTTCGGATTGTACAAAGTATCGGACATCTTATATAAAGGTGAGTAATCAACAAATCCATTAAGGCCCATTCATTAACTTACTATGAAATCCCAGTCTTCTATCTCAGGCTGCATATCCAAAGAACTTAGGAAAGGGTTCCCACTTGCTCCATTAGTTTGCCCCTGTGTTGCCATCTCTTTAAGAATCGGCATACATGTGTCCACCACATTTTCAGCTGTCTTGACCAAGAGGTCGGGAATCTCTTCTTTTGCAAGACCGCGCCTAAGCCCTTCAATTTGTGCAATAACCATACTTATTAGCAAATACCCTTTTATATTGGTTTCTCCGGCTTTAATGCTTCGTAGGTTCCACGTCTTTGAATCTTCGAGTACGGCAAGGAGGTCTGGTCGTAAAGGTACTGGGCCTAGGCTGAAGCTTTCCTCTTGCAGCTGCGCTCGAAGTTCTAGTGCTACTAGAAGAGCGGATTGTATAGTAGCCGTGCGAAAGAATCCGGCGGGGAAGGTAAAGAGCCTCTCCAGATCTTGATTTGGTTTGACCATGTGGGTTTCAGGTTGAGGGGGTACAGTCGGTGATGATGGCGGGTATACAGCATGCCAGATACTAAGTGAAGTCTCGAGCACCACCTTTCTTGAATACAAATAAGCTGTCTGGTGAAATGATAGGACAAAGAAAGGCGTATGGAGGGAGAGAAGATAACGATGCATGATGACATCCACAACTTGTGTTGCAAACTCTGATGGTGCGCATTCGGCTCTCAATTTGTATCCTTGAAACATCCGAGAGAGACCTTTGTAGGATCCTCTTAGTGCCTCGTCAAGACGAAGTGTTTCCTCGTAATTGGTGGGAGAGCTTAAGTCATTCAAGCATTTGGCGACGGCAAGACGGAGGGGGAATGTTTTCCGGAGAGCAATGGAAATTGAAGTTTGAGTAAACTCACTTTCCGGCTTGGGTACAAGATTCTCGCTCGTAATTTGTTCATCATCGAAGTTGCCTGGAGGTTCGGTATCAAAGTCTTCCATGGAGATTAATGGAGGTCCTCCAGAAGTCAAACTCGACTGCAAGGCCAGCTCCAGAATCGTGTTCCACAACCTCCGGCGCATTTCGGCAGCAAATGTTAACCTCTTTGGTAAATATACTGGATCTCGATGCAATCCAAAGGTCACGGCTCTCCTGAGTAGCTCGCCTGCAGAAACCCATATCGAATCTCCGCCGATGCCTAACATCTCCCGAGCAAGCAATAGTAGAAGGTTGGTCTGCAGAAACTGAACACCTAAGCGTGACTTGAACTCCGGTTCTGAAATCCAAGTCTGAGCTTCATATACCCATCGAACCGCTGAAGGACGCAAGGAGAAATTTTCATCGTATGTAACGGTACCAATGGCAAGCACGAGCTTGACCTGAACTACAAAGGACATATTAGGCTCGGCTTCAGATGCCCAGAGTGCATCATAGTCTTTTTTAAAGGTAGGGATATGGAGGATTCGATAGACTGTTTCGATTGTGCGAAGGTAGCAATCCACCAGCTCGTTGGCGATTGCTGGTTGAGGCAAGTCGGTTGTTGGTGGTGACGGCCATGGGGGTGCACGGTTTGCCTTGATTACCTTTGCGAAAGACTTGCATCTTTCCATGTCGGAGAAAGCCGTGGAACCCTTTTCCCGCAGCCGCATTTCCACCATATCGAAAACGTCAGCTATCTACTTATTGTTGAGTTATTTGTGTGCCAATACATATAGACGGGCTGCATAGGACTAACCGTCACGATCCCGCTGATCCAATGACTTTGGCCAAAAAGGCGTGATTTATGCGTAACAGCGCGGGTAATTGAATGAGCTTGGCCAAACCTGAAATTTAGGGTGTGAAAATGGAAATTTGCACCTAGGTGCGATGTCGAAGTCTCTATATCAACAATTCGAGAGGGAGTAGGAGACTGGACGACGGGCTGTGGAGGGGTTTTGGATAATTGAGCTTCCAGATGCTGGATCCTGTTCTGCAAAGATTCGAAATCTGTAGAGGAATGGCTGGCCGGGGTTGATGCATTTGCTGAGGTTGGCGGATGGCTTGATTCGGCAGGCCTGATATTGGAGGGCTGTTGGGCTGGTTGATTTTCGTAGATGCAAACCCCGGTTTTGGACCTCACGCAGTTACTACAGGGCGTTTCTCGGTTGCATCGTAGCTTACGTCGTCTGCAGAGTGTACAGGACCTATATTATAATCGCCAAGATTAGTACGGAGGTGCCTTCCAAAAGTATCCCCCTCCCAAAATACCACTTAGCTATAAGAGTCGAGTTAGCTAAGCAACCAGCTTTAGGCGCCTCCTGCTTCTTGATATCAAAGGCTCTACCCTCTATAAGTTTAGCTGTATTATGGAAGGGGTGTCCGAATACTTTTGAAAGGGACCTTCGTATGAATACTGAAATCAAAGAGGAGCATGCAACTTACACTGCGGGCCTCCTGCGCCGGCGTTCGGGTTCGGCCATGGATAGAAGGATGGATGGGAATTTGTGAATGGCGGACGTGGAATGTGGCAAGCGGTCATGTATATCTCTCTAAAGTCAGACAATATTCCGAGTCATGTCCGATCTGATAATGGATTGAATGGTATGGGTTGGGTGATGGAAAGGGGGATGGAGAAGGCAGAGAGAAGAAGGGCGGGCGTAGTGTAAGAATTTGCCGATTTTCCTCTCTAAATCCGATTCGCCTTGCAAAAGTCCGAGCAGTCCTTCAATAGTGCCGCTTAGTCACGACTCTTACTAATAGCTTCACTTACAAATGTCGTCACCATTTCGCATCCGATTTTGATAAATTTTATATCCTAATAATTGCGAAGATTGGACAGTTTGAATAGTAAAGAAATCACTAAGATCGAACTAAAGGTGGCTGCGTGGCAAGTCAGTGAACGCAGTGCAGAAATGTTAGTGCTCGTCGCAGTGATTTGTAAAATCGGGTTTTGATCCATTGGCCAGATTCCACAAGGGTCAAGTCGGCTAAGTGACCTGCTTTGGGCGCCTTTTGCCTCCTGCTATCAAGGGCCTTATCCTAACCCCTATTAGCTTGGTGGTATGATTGAAGGTCCACCAGTCCGTTCACGATATTGTACATGATCACTAACAGCCGAATCCGACTCACCATCAATCTATTTCCGAGATAATCTATATCCGAAAAGTTCCCAACAACATGAGCATAGAGTATATAAGCGATAAGAATCTGGAAGATATCTTTGTTGCCATGCATCGCCTATCGAAGAATCTTGATCTTGAATTCTACCCCTGTCTTCCCAGCCATAATTAATTTCCACTGCAACATTTCTCTTCCTCTCATTCTCCAAATTACGGGACGACAACCATGGCAGTGGAGATGAATCGTCGTAGTCAAGAGGGTGAACACGAAAAAAGCGCGACTTCGCCCCATGAAGGCAGGACCAACATGGACATCGAAGAAAAGACAGATCTGGGTTCCGAACAACATCCTGAACCGGATGTACCTGACTACGGCCCAGCTCCGGACGGTGGTCTTGAAGCCTGGCTTGTAGCAGCAGGTGGTTGCTGCCTCTTCTTCTGTTGCATGGGCTTTGGGAACTCATTTGGAGTGTTCCAAGAATACTATCTGTCACATCAACTTCGTGGACATTCAGCAGACGATGTCGCCTGGATTGGATCACTATCAGCTTTCCTTCAATTTGCATCAGGCATGGTTGGTGGCCCATTGTTCGATCGATTTGGAGCCAAGGTATGCCAGCTGTTTTCCCTAAAGCTTTGAACCAAACCACTGACATAGCGCCAGGTCATCCAACCTGCTGCCGTCGTATACGTCTTCGCTATGATGATGCTAAGCCTGTGCAAGACATACTGGCAATTCATGCTAGTGCAAGGCGTTCTGATAGGTGTAGTAATGGGCCTCTTGCAGCTCCCGGCATTCGCGGCATTATCCCAATACTTTGAAAAGAAACGAGCAGCCGCATTTGGCGTCGCAGTATCCGGCTCATCCATCGGTGGCATCGTTATGCCAATTGCCTCATCAAAAATGCTCAATGGATCCTCCCTCGGTTTTGGGTGGTCAGTTCGAATTATCGGATTTCTCATCATGCCATTCATGGCATTCGCTATGGTGACCGTCAAAGCCCGTTTACCTCCACGAACAACTGCATTCTTGATTCCAGGGGCATACAAGGACCCGAAGTTTCACCTTTTGAACGCGTCATTGTTTTTCGCCTTTATGGGCATGTACACACCAATCTTTTTCATTCCGACATACGCAGTCACAAGAGGCATGAGCTCGACACTTGCCGGTTATCTCTCTGCAATCCTCAATGCTGCTTCTACATTTGGTCGTATTATACCGGGTGTGATGGCAGACAAGTATGGGCGCCTCAATATCTTGGCTGGTGGTAGCCTTATCACCGGTATCGTTGTTTTCTGTATGAACTCGGCAAAAAGCAATGCTGCATTAATTGTGTACTCTATCGTTTTTGGTTTCACATCGGGAACCATTATCTCTGGAGCTTCCGCGGCCTATTCAATCTGCACGACTGATCCTCGGGAGATGGGCACTTATATGGGGATGGGTCTATCCATTTCTGCCTTTGGTGTCTTAATCAGTCCTCCGATCAATGGAGCGTTTGTAGACAGCTACGGCGCATTTTTCCAAGCATGCATGTTCAGCGGCGCAATGTGTTTGTTTGGCGGTTGTCTTACGCTTCTCACCAAAGCTGCTACACGTCAAGGTATTCTGGGGAAAATTTAAGAGTTTTGGCGATACCATAACATCAATTTATCTTTTACAAATACGGCGATACTGCTCTCCTGTGCGCCAATAGAGATGTCTTGTAGGAGACGGGCTAATCCAAAATACTTATGAACCCTATTGTTTATACTTCCTCTGGATCTACAGAACTTGTGTCCCCGCGTCCTAAAGTGCGCCTAACCTTCGCTTTCGCCTTGAATGTTTCCCAGGATTGTCGAACTTTCAATTCGTCGTGTGGGTCATAGCCTTTAGCATTCCAGCATGAGCTACTCCAATCTTTACTGTGATTGAAGTTTTCCAATTTAGGGTCGTTATCTCCATTCTTATGCGCCACTAAGGTATACTGATGCCGTCTCATAAAATCATTTTCACAGTTGCATTGTTCCGTGTACGGATTGTGGTAAGTGTGCTCAGGCCAGTTAGGTTTGCAATTACAAGCTGGTCTATAAATTATTTAGATTGTGTCTTAAAAGGAAGTTGATGGTTACGCTTACGCCCTGGTAGGGTCCCAGTTGTACGGTTCAATCCATATTCGACAATAACCACCCCTTCCACCCTTTGCTGCCTTCCTCCACATTTGCGTCATCTTCCCGCCTTGTGCTGTCGAATGTCAGAGAATTTTGCTTTGCCATAATAATAATGATGCTCCCTACACCTGAATCCACTGTCTTGTCTCAGTAAGACTGCGCCTTCGCCACCCTGCTTAGATGAAGCGGGCGGCCACTCGTCTGGACAAGTCCATGTGGGATCGTGCACAGAAGTGCCGAGTCTAGCGATATTTTCTTGGTTGAAACTTTTGTATACATGGCCGCTTGCGTAACGGTTATTTATTGCTCCCTTTTCGACCTTTGATTTTCCCCAGTGGTCGCTATCACTACAGTCAGTGCTTGATGACCCTGAGTGTAGACATTGTACTATACAGGCAATTCGTTTTTCCCGCACAATAAATCCAAAAGCACATTTGCTGGCATGTCCCATTGTCCTCAAAGCAGTCCCAAGTTATATGAACACCATCGGTTCCAGGGGCGATGTCTTGTAATGGGTTGACGGCCGTTGCCAGATGTGTAATACCATGGAGCACCCCCCTCATCCTTATAGATGGGGGTGGCCCCGTTAAACAACATACTATAAAGAGAACTATATATCTATTTAATATAAGGCTTCTTAATAAGCGCGTATTATTCATAATTAATTAAAAAAGCCAAATTAAAATTCAAAGCTTAAGCTTGATAAAAAATTAAAGTATATTAACTTAATGTAACAGGTAGATCTCTATTCCCGAGGCTTCAGAGTCGCCAAGGGTGCAAGGAT
>AJFL01000913.1:0-54165 GCA_000467735.1 Rhytidhysteron rufulum CBS 306.38 | reverse complement strand
CACTGCACGTACGGCAGCCCCCGACGAGGGCCGTTGTTCGCAGCAGTGGGCCGCGATGACGGTCGAGGGAGAGAGGGCGGGCATCGCCAATCAGGCCGTGAGATGTTTCCTTGATCTGTCTGATCGCCCAGGTCATGGCGAGAGGCGGGCCCCATGGTGGTATGGTGGCTCGTAGGTACGAAAAGATACATGTCGAGCCGGCATCGGTACGGCGTGAGAGGTCTTATGTTCCGTGTGCTATAGGGCTAGGTTGGCACCGATCAACCAATATCAGTTTTGATTGCGGGCCTAATCCGCGAGGGAGCAGCATTAGGGTGCATCCGCTGCTCGCGGCACCGACGATCCAGAGGCGCCGTGGACAGTGCTCAACGTGGAAGCGTTACCTTAGCAGACGCTCAGACGTGGTGAAGGAAGCTGGCCTGTCCCTGATCCTGATGCTGCTGCTGCAGCACAACCCCCATACCCCCCATCTCGTTTGGAGCCAACCCTGCCAGCAGCAGCCCATGTGCTCCAAGAAGATTTCTGACGCGCGACGCAGCTAGACCCGGAGATGGGACAGCTTCGAGCCATGCCAGCCGGTATTGGCCACCCTGCACCTCGAGCACCTCGACGTTGTGCTATACCCCGCGAGCTCCGCTAAGGCGGAGAGGACAGCGGCTGCGCAGGTATATTGTACTCAGGCACACCGCATCTGGGAGCAAGCGGCGTCTGGACTGACACTGACACCTACAACTTCTTTTTGCAACTGCGACTGCGACTACTTACCTACTTGATATTGACCGTCGGCACTGCGTGCTGGGAGCGGTTCGTCGTTCTGTTGTTTTGTTCTTCGTTGCCCTACTACTACCTACCCTGCCCTGCCCTACTGCCCTACTATTACTACTGCTACTGCTGCATCGGCCAAAAGAGCATCAGCAGCCGCTCCAGCACCAGCAACAGCATCCTCCACCACCAAACCACCATCGTCATTCCATCCCGCCCCTCTCCGGCGCATCCCCCAGACCCGCTGCCGCGCTGCGAACGGCGGGCGAACGTTGGTTGCTTGTCGTCCTGAGTCATTAGGCGTCGTGAATGGTGCAATTGTGGCCGAGGCCGCGGGAGCTAGCAACATGATTTCCACCAGTCTTCATCAGTATGCCCCATCGTTCAGCCATCTGCCTGCGCCCAACATGGTCAGCCACGACCAGCATCTCGCGTCGCAGCACATGGGCCCATCTCCCCTCGACACGCTGGCTCACACCTCGCAATACCTGCACTTCCAGCAGAACCGCCACGTCCTACCCAACGGCAAGGGAATCGTCAAGCAGCATCGGCTTCCCTACAGTAATGGTCCGATCGCTGCAGCTCCCCGCAGCCAGCGAGACGCAGCAATGCTCCACGACCGAGCCGGCCGAGGAGCTGCAACGGCGGGTCCTGTTCGTCGGCGGATTAGCAGAGCGTGTGATCAATGCAATCAGTTGAGGACCAAATGCGACGGGAAGGCCCCTTGTGCGCACTGCATGGGTAAGTAGCACCAAGCAATCTGACATGTTGCACTCCGCCGTGGCCGTGGCATGCTAACCAATGGGCCAGAATTCGGCCTGACGTGCGAGTACGTCCGCGAGCGCAAGAAGAGAGGGAAAGCCTCACGCAAAGATATCGCTCAGCAGCAAGCCGCAGCCGCAGCCGCAGCCGCCAATGGCACCGCTCCGTCGGGAGAGTCCAGCCAGGGGAGCCCGCAGTCTGGCACCAATGCCTTCTCTTCAGCAGACCAGAATATGCCAGATCCGGCCACCAGCACCGCCGAGAAGCTCGAGGGCCAGCGATCCCTCAGCGACCTCCCGCCGCCGAGTCTCCCTCCGCCTGCCAGGTCAGCGAGTATGGCAAGCACCCGTACAATGGAGGGCAATTCCATGTACGGCAGCGTAGCTCCAATCTCCCGGACGATGAGCATGGGAGCTATTGACGGCTTGCCCGAGAACGGTGTCCACCAGATGGCCGCTCCTGGTGATGCCATGGGAGTCCCCCTGCAGAATCCTCGAATGCAGAACAACGGAATGCCAATGCACGACCGCAACGGATCCATTGTGGGAATGCCTGACTACGGATCAATGGACGACTTTCACCGCAACCTCATGCACCAGACCGCAGCTCAAAACGGGCACCCGATGATGCAAAACGGCGGCATGCCTCATCCCATCATGACCTCGAATGGCATGCAAGAGTATTCGGACAGCCCGTACTCCATGATGAGCCCACAGAGTGCCCAAGCACCACCAAATGCATTCCGAATGCCCACTGGTGAATCTCCTATTCCAGGATTCATGGCGAACTCGCCGGTGGCTGGCTCACCCGGCTGGCTCTCGTTGCCTTCTCCTTCGGCGACCATGTATACAGGTGCACAGCACATGAATGCCTCTCAACAGTTACGATACCCAGTTCTGCAGCCACTGGTCCCCCATCTAGGCAACATTATCCCGCTTTCGATCGCGTGTGATTTGCTGGAGTTGTACTTTCAGAGCTCTTCTTCTACTTTCATGCAGCCAATGTCTCCCTATGTGCTTGGCTACGTCTTCCGAAAACGATCTTTCCTCCGGCAAAATAGCCCAAGAATATGCAGTCCTGCGCTTCTTGCAAGCATGCTTTGGATTGGTGCTCAAACTAGCGAGTCTCCCTACCTAACTTCGCCCCCATCGGCGCGTAGCAAGATTTGCGAAAGGCTTCTCGAGCTCACCATTAGTCTCCTCAAGCCCCTAATTCACTCTTCGCCAAGCAGCGAGGCTAGCCCAACTTACACTAATGCCGTTATTAACGGTGTAGCACTGGGAGGCTTTGGTATGCCAGCGCAGGAGACGGACCGCGGCTCACCGGGTGCAACAGGTGGCTTGGACGACGTTGCGACCTACATGCATCTCGCGATCGTCGTATCCGCCAGCGAGCACAAGGCTGCAAGTCTGCGGTGGTGGAACGCTGCGTGGTCTTTAGCGAGAGAATTAAAACTCGGGAGAGAGTTCCCCACAAGCCCGCCCCCTGAACCAGGTCACAACGACGAAGAAGATGCAGACGCCCCGGGAGAAGTCGACATGGAAATGGGTCAACACATCAATGGAGGTCAACCTAACGGCACTCAGAACAACATCAATCTCACTGAAGAGCAAAGGGAAGAGAGGAGAAGGATTTGGTGGCTGCTCTATACGATGGATCGTCACCTGGCTCTTTGCTATAACAGGCCTCTATTCTTGCTTGATATAGAATGCGATGGCCTACTTCAACCGGTAGATGACTCCCTCTGGCAAGCTGGCGAGTTTTATAATGGGGACTCCGCTCAATTGTTTTCAGATCCCACCTCCCGACTACGGGGCCCAACTTTCGAATGCACCGGACACAGCATTTTTGGATTTTTCCTGCCCCTTATGACCATACTGGGCGAAATCGTCGACTTAAACCATGCTCGCAACCACCCGCGATTTGGGCAGCGATTTAGGAATGGGTCGGACTGGGACGATCATGCTTCTGAAATCACACGACAGCTGGAAGCCTATGGTGAGAGTCTGCAAGCTTTCCAAGCGAGGGCGCTCGCAGAGGCGAATAACGAGGGCAACGAGCCTCTCCACCATGAAGTTGGGGGCACGCCTTCAGCTCGATCCGTCAATTCAACCTCGTCACGGATCCAAGAATCCATTCTCCTTGCTAAGATCGTCGTCGCATATGGCACACATCTGATGCATACGCTTCACATTTTGCTGAACGGTAAATGGGATCCGATCGCCCTCCTGGACGATAATGACCTCTGGATATCGTCGCAGTCCTTCATCACCGCAACAGGACATGCAGTATCAGCCGCCGAGGCGATCAACGAGATCCTTGAGCACGATCCCGATCTTAGTTTCATGCCTTTCTTCTTCGGCATCTATCTGCTACAAGGCAGCTTTCTCCTTCTCTTGATAGCCGACAAACTCCAAGGCGAAGCAAGTCCGAATGTTGTCAAGGCGTGCGAGACGATTGTACGGGCGCATGAAGCATGCGTTACCACTCTTAACACCGAATATCAGGTGAGTAACCATTTTTTCCATTTGAGCCGCCGATTGCCACTCACAGGCCCCTACCCCTTTTCCGATATATCCTCAATTCATCCGAGATAAAAGCGAGTCATGCTAACTGCGATGATGCAGCGAAACTTCCGGAAAGTCATGCGCTCGGCCTTGGCCCAAGTTCGCGGCCGAGTCCAAGATGACTTCGGTGAACAGCAACTGCGACGTCGAGAAGTCCTCGCCTTGTACCGATGGACTGGCGATGGGACTGGCCTCGCACTATGAAACAAAACAAGCATCACATCTATATTAACCACTCTGATCATTGATAGCATCGCTCATCTATCATTGGTCGAACCAAACTTCCTCCTTAGCACCTATGTATGTTGTAAGATTTGTAGCACACCATTTTTTCTAATCATGATTACCCTGTTGCTCCTGTTCCAGCGGCACTTCTTCTTCTCATCTTTTTGGGCTCCGGTGGCGGTGGGCGAAGGCGTTTGGGCTTCTTGTCATGTCATGTCTTGGTTTGGGTAGCCATGTGCAACTCTCGGGGCGTTACGAAGTTATTCCCCAACCCGATATTATACAAACGGTCCGGCGGCGCGAATGTATTATTTTCCCATTTCCTGTTTTACAATATCCCCATTCCATTCTCCCTAGGCGTTCAAAAGAGAAAAAAATACCAACACCATTTTTGATTTCCCCCCATTCTATCTATCTATATCCAAGCAAGCAAGAAGGGAAAAAGCATTTTTAAAAATGCGCATTTTTCTTTTTTATATCCTCGCCATTTTATTTTAATCCAATCCAATTCCTGAATTAGGGATAATTTCCACCAACGGGCGTTAGGCGGGGGGGAGCACTCCTCACTGGATATTTCGGTATTTATTCAACCAACACCACCCCCTTGTTTGCTTAAAAAGAGTTAATAATTTATTTTTCTGGGATTGTTCGGGTTTTTATGGGCCATTTATTTCCCACTTTCCCTTCCCCTCTTCTGCTGTTATATTTTCTTTTCCTCGGGAGTTTTTTTTTTATTGGGTTTTGCTTTTTTAGAGAATTGGAGTTTCTGAGATTCTTTTTATAAATGCTTTTGTTTTTAATTGGTATGTTTGGGGGTTGTTTTTTTGTGAGAGTGGTATCCATGGGATGGTATGGGATGGTATCATACCTTTACTTGGCATTTTTTCAATGTTTCATCTGACCCTTCCATCCTTTGATCCATACGTATATTGGGAGGAGTGGGAAGGAAAGCGTTGTTGCATAGTAAACAGTCCATTTATTTCCTCGCCGCATATTCGCATCCATCTCGGGAATTCGAAACCATTCAAAACCCAGAGTTTTGCTTAATACGTTTATGGATTGTAGCGGTTTTCTACTTTTCTTTTGGCTTAGTTGGCTTTTTTTTCGATTGGAAATCATATATACCCCCCATTTTCGAATATCTCACTAGGGAATGTTAATTTATTATGTTCTCATATATTGAAAGCGTGAACTGAACCATGGGTCATATCCTACATCTAAAACACGTGTCTTGGGTACATGGATGGATAGTTGGAATGCTACGTAGTAAATAGAAGTCAAGCAAGCAACCACCTGGAGCGCAGATAAGATAGAAAAGTAAAACAAGACAAAGCAAAACGATAACAACCAACAATGCAAGTTTCACATCTAGATATCATCCACAGCCGATTTAGAAAATAGCTTTTATCCTTTCCTCCATCCTTCCAAGGTACTCCGCCAGCAGCACCCCGCCGATCCAAATCGTCACTCATATCCCCTCTTAGCTGAATTGCTGTAGCTTCGTCATACGCTAACCTAGATGCGAAAGCCGTTCATGTACGTTTATGTAGCTACGGTAGATATATATACTTAATGCAGCGTGAATGCCGGAACGATGTCCGTTGTTTTTGCTTTTTGCGGGGGGAGTTGCAGGTTTTGCTTTGGTTACGTAGGTTGGTAGGTACGTACGTATGCAAGTCTGAAGGATGGATAGATGGCGCAGTCAATCAGCCAGTCAGTCTAGGCCAAGATTATTCGACGCCAATGCCGATGTCGAGGCCTTTCATGCATGCATGCAAGTTCCTCTCTACCTAATTCCCTTTGGACTTGATTCTGAGCTGGGGAATAAGAGGGAAGGAAAGGGAATTGTACACCTACATCATCCAAGAAATCATGAGCGAGCGACATTGATTGATTGGCATCGTTAATGCGGTATTACATTGTCAAAGACTGAGGTGTTAAAGTTCGATGTGATCATCTTGAGGTGAAGCATGGCGGGAATGGTGGAATTCCCCTCTTGCTCCGCTCCGCCGGGTGGCTTAGCTGGTTTGTTACCATCCATTACAATGTTACCTTCATTATACGATTGTTTTTGTAATGAGTCTTGGGAGACGGGATAGCTGTTGCGTTAAGCTCTTCATCAATAAACTATATCCCTTCCGTCCAAGGCGGTAGGATCCTTAATGTGGAGGTATCGATTAGTTCGCTGGGAAGACGACCACGGTACCGCAAGGTCAGTGTAATGAGTACTCTATTCACACGCGGACAACAAGGCAAAGGATTTTTGCCCCGCCGCTTCTCGTCCTACCTACATCTGATCCTACGAGCACTGACCTAAAAATTAATGAGATATAGATCAAATTTTTTTTTTCTAGCGGAGGGCAGACGTTCTTCATATTCTAGAACAGGATCGTTTTAATTACGAAGGCGATCGATGTGTTGGGAAAGAAGTTCGGCGTGGAAGGGGCCCCATGTTACGAAATAGATTCTAGAGATTCCTAGTGAAGAAAGGTTCGAGTGAACGATGCCGCATGTGGAAATGTCATGGCTGGGATTTGGCCTTGGCCTTGCTCGGACTTCCTCGTTCGTATATCACTTATAGAGAGAGGCAGCGATATTCGGCCTTGGTTGTTCTGGCGTAAAATGCTTGCCAGAAGGCTTGATGCAAGCAGCAATGTACGCGTCCGTCGCGTGGCATTCCCTTGCCGGCTCTCCACTTTGCAATATGCATCCCCAGACCCAAGTCCTGAACATGCGGAGGGGGACGAAAAAAGGGGAAATTGAATACGTATTATGGCTTGAGAATCTTGTGTGGTGAACAGGAAAGGTCGGATTCTTGCAGTTGCAGGCGCACACGCAGAGACTCACGCACACGCGCGCGCCTTCGTCTACCACATATGTAGAGCTGCTTGCAGCGAGCAGCCATTCGCTATGTGTGGCATGCAAAAGCGCGGCGCATGATCTGCGCTGTGGGGAAAATTAAGGTTGGACGAGGGTTCAGTGATAGTCCCCGTTGGACTAAACGGTCATAGTTGACCGGGATGACAAGGAAGCCCTCGAGGGTTGCTCTTCGCTCCTTGGCAAGGCCTCAGTCGAAAAGTAACTGAGGGAAGGGGTGCCCTGGCTGGGTCGGCCAACGAGGTCGACTGTTCAGGGAATTAGGCTAAAATGAAAACATCAATGGGGGCCGTGAGGGCTCCTCATTGGGTCGACGGTGTGGTCAGATATTGACACATGTGGCTAATGGACCTCTTGAACCCCAGGAAACCTCAACAATTCCAAATTCCTTGTATGTGGAGAGACACATGTAGTAGAGGGCTGAAGGGGTGCCTTCGCTCGCTTTCTCAAGCGATGGTGGTGTGTTTCTCGCAACCATGGCGTCGTTACCCCGTTTTGGCTCTCCTCCGGTGCTATGGACCGGTCCGCTGGAAGTGGCTGCTTACTGCAGAACGAAGGAATTGGTTGCTACCACTACTCCTGACCATGATGACTGCGGCGTCCATGACAGCAGGAGGCTGTGCATTATCGCGCTTTTGTCTCCTCTCGTCTCGAGAAGACATAGTGTCGCATCCGTTCCTGGTTGACAGTGTTGCGTTAAACCATGGTAATGGTCGCCTGGCGTGTTACATTCACTGCAGCATAGCTCGTGATATAGGTGGAAATGTCGGATTTGTTGATGGGCGAGAAGGTTAGGAAATTACTATCAGACGTACCCTGGTCACCCCTAGGAAGTGGCGTTTGCAACTATAGACTGGGAACTTGAGACATGTCCACAGGAGAGTGCGTTGCTACAGACGAGCAAGGCGTGATGGATCATGATATCGGAACGGCCGAACAGGTCCGCTTCAAGACCGTTTTCGAGTTCGAAGGAATCAGAGTCGGGTATTCAACAAGCGAGTCTGCATGTGCACGAGATTCGTGCAATACGGTACCCACCATTACAGAGACTTGACAGCTGTCGTGATCGCTGTTCTGCATCTTGGACAACTGTACCCCGGTTCCTGCATCGTGTTCCTTCAATTAAGGTTTCCGAGTAGCTGGTCGTTTGGTCAGCGTTCTATTAGCGCTTGCAGGAGTGTGGGTTCGACCTTTTCCTTTGCACTGAATTTTCGACCAATCATCCCAATGGCATAAACGCTTTGTGAAATGATGAGAGCATGGATGGAAACTGTCTCGGCTTTTCGATCCATCTCCGCGTAAACCCCGTACCCTACAGAAGGATCATATCTGATCTGAGATGAAGATATCTGAACTTTTGCAGATGGGCAAAAGAAGCGGTCGTATCTGCTCATGCTTTCAGTTGAGCATATAACATGCAGAGATGTACTTAGTGGCTCTTGCAGTGATGCTCTGGGTCAGTCCCTTGCTAAAGTGGAATCTAGTCTGTCAAGGTGGATATTCTCTGAGTGTGCACTTTGCAGTAGTGATCTTTAGTCGCAGTTCGTGCGGTTTCCGTTCTATACACCGTTAGTCTTGCTATCTTCCGTGTACTATAGGCAGGCCCGTTGTATATAACGTCAACGTCGAAGGTCTGGAAAGTTTAATGGCTGCTCAAAGCACATTAGCGCATCGAAAACATGACGAACGGTCCATAGAGGTCCCATACCAATAGTAGAAATGGCGTCTTGATAACTCCACTACAATCGTACCTTCAATATTGAATAGTACACCCTGTCTAGTCATGCGGCTCTCCGACACCCGTTCGCATGACGAAAGCGCTTAGTTCCGAATCGAAGACTTATATTCCCAGGGTTACGCCAGGAAAATCCGGATATGGAATGGCGAGCCGGCAGTTTATAACCCTGTCCACGATACTATGTGGGACGTTCGAGAAGCCTTCGCAATACTCATGCTCTCCAATCTGCTGGCAACTTCTGAAATTTACTGCCACATGGAGATTTGCTAAGCATAGCCCCACACACCTGAGGGATATTGCTCGTGCGTGAAATTGTGGGGGATGTGTTGAACAAGCACAGGGGTCCTCGGCAAGGGTTCTCCGGCTTGCCAAGTTAGATGCTAATTGACAATGCCCCGTCCTTTGCTGTGGACGGTATTTCTGAAGCCCGTGTTATGCGGTGAGGATGCAACTGAGGTGCCAGTCGGCTTCCGTTCGGAGACTTGGTGTTCTGGTGTGCATCCTGAGAGGTGATAGTCTTCGGGAAGTTGGGTTCGTTTCCGAAAAGTTGCAAGCATCGAGTAGTTTGGTGGCTTGAGATCCTGTTTACCATACTCCAATGCATTCAGAGATCGGTGTTACACAGAAATACAGCTGACGAGGGTGCGTGAGAAACGTAGAAAAGATGACGCATCTTTCCTTTTCCGGGGATCTGTTTGAGGATCAACTGAGCGCATATTGTTCGAACCTCCAATTGCAAGCTAGACGACATCAGATGGGTAGGGACAAAGAGGTACATTGCCCACGACCTTGCAACCTTGGTCATGGTCCCCAGGGCACTGCGAGGAGCTGCATGCAAAGGCATTTGGAGGTGCCATGTTTCTCCATGTGTGCAGGGACATCGCATTGATCAAGGAAGTCTGAGCAATCCGGGGTAGACTCCAGGCCTCTGCACGGCACGCCCATGGCCCGGCCTCCTCGCCTTTCCGTGAAATCCTTGACACAGACCCCATGTCATAACCTCCCGCGTCTCGAATTGCCCAAGGTGCAGATGCCCTCACGGCCCGGATTTGCTGTCATGGTCATTAATTTTCCTTGCGTATAGCGCAACTCATATGGACCGGACCGCAATAACAGGTGGGCAAGACCCCAGGCCCGAAGCCGAAGTCACGAGGGTATATCTGAGAGAAATTATTACGTTCTCGCATGCTTGAAAGGGATTAGCCCGCTCCACCTTTCAAGATAGAGAGGACTCTAGCACAATGATGCATCTGATTGGTAAGTGCTTCCTTGATAGAGTCCATAGGAGAAATAACATACCCCGAGGAAACAAATATTGGTGACGTACTCTTGAACCCTTGCTCTGAAGCTTGCGAGTCGTCACATTGGAGATGGACCATCTTTCCCGAAGAGACTTTGTTTGCAGGGTCGATACCAATAACCTGGAGTATATGGAATGAATATTTTGCGAGGTATCATGGTGTTGTGAATTCGAAAAATACAACTTCTTTGATGAGCGATCCTTTGATTTTCATATTTTGTCGATTTCCTTCTCATCGCGTCTATGCGGTAATTCTATTAACCGTGATCACGGTTAGATTTGTTGTTTTCGCTGTTCTTCGTGATTGTCATAGCCACTGCCGTCTTCGTGTTCATATCGTCTGTTTTCGTATAGACTTCGAGAGAAGGGCGATTGTTTGGAGGCGATTCCACTGAAAGATTATGTCCGAGATTATTGGATAGATTGATTTCGAATCTTTTCCTACCATTCACACCCCCGGTCAACGTCTCACATGTCTGAGTTGATATCTTCGACAGGCGGTATCAACCAACACCCCCCCCTTTTTTTTGACACCGTATTGTTTATCGTGTGGATAACCTGTCATTCCTACGAAGAGATTGACTGATTGGATGGAGCATGTAACTCTATAGAAGACTCAACTGCTATTCTCACACCATTACCTCGCTACCCACTTACACGTCTCAGTGGGTCTCCAGGCCAAAGTGATGCAGGCACTACTGGTGCATATATCGTCGAAACAGCGTCGCAGATTCGTTGACAGTGGTTCGGGATCAGACTCCCAGAATTTCATCCGTGGGTCAATAGTCAGTCAATGTTAGGATTGTAACTGAAATGAAATAATAGGAGACGTATCCCGAACACAACATAACAAACAAGAATTACGTTGAGCGATGAGAAGCATCGTGGACGGAAGAGAAGTTGGTGATGAAGCTCGATGCCCAGGTGCGTCGTCATCTTAGAGAGAGCTAGTGCAATGACGTCTAGCCCGTCGCGTACCTTCCTTTAGAGCCCTGGAGCGTGTTTATGCTCCTCGAGCGACAAGACAGTATCGGATACCAAACTCAGCCGACGGTAGCTTTCACTCAGCTATCCCGTGAAGAACCAAGAGCAAGAAACAGTAACCCTTTACACACGCGAACAGAGCGATAAGTCGACATTCCAGCAACCTTGGACCGCGATATGTAGTATATCTACCCACGGTCCAATCAATACGAGCGGTATTCAAAGTGTTCAAGATACAGCGTGGATGAGCGGGTCCGGGCCGAGATGCAAGAGGATTTGGTTCCCTTTGTAAGGAGCACACAGCCCAACAGCCGGCAAACGGTGGGCCGTGATGCTCGAAGCTATCCAGAAGCGGCATATCTATCGATTTCAAGTCCGTTGAATTGCTAGTTCCGCCGCCCTTGTTGCGGGGGAAACGACCTCGAGTTGTGCTAAAGGCGGGCCAGCAACGCAAGCAACCAAGGCACAACAATGGAGCATCAATAAGACATCAATACATTCTTGGGGGAGAGAGAAGAAGAAAAAGGGGAAGGAGCGGAAAGGAAAAAGCATGGAGCGGTTGAGTCTGATTCGCAGGTCGGAAGGAATTATCGATTTGAAGTCCTGAATAAGAAGACCAGGAAAAGCAAAAAGATTCATGACGGACGAAAAGCTTTGCATCTAGCATGACTCGGGGTCGGTCTTGTTCTGCATCCCGCCGAACAATGGATTTAATGACAGGCGCCACGCTGCTTAGCCCGCACCTAAATCTCCCATGCAGCGCGACGAGCCCGCATCTTTTTTATATTGTATCGATCCCGAGGCACGGATCGGGGGTGACGATGGGCTGATCGAGGATGGCGAGGAGGTTGTTGGCAGTTAGCAAAGTAGTGCAATGCCCGCCCTCGATAATGTTGATTCGGCTTGGAGCGGCTGCACTTACCTCGTGGGGCGCACGCCAGAAAACCCCACTACTTCTTCGCCTTGGACTGGACCAGGAAATCGTTCAACGCGCCCTTCCGTCTGCAGATAAGATTCGCCATTCTCTCGTGGAGCTCCCCAGAAACCTCAATTCCACCCTTCGTGCTTCTGTTTCCCCTGATCTGATCTGATCTCAAGCATCAATCTGTATTTTTAGCCCATAAATTCTTTACCGAGTTGCCTCGTTCCATCCCCGCGGGGCGCAACCAAACGAGCCCCGCCCCCATGGCACCGTCTCACAGTACCGTCATACCACAGAGGTCCAAGTCCGCCGACTCCTCCAGACTATTGGGAACCAGCTTCAGATCTCAATTGAGTTCCTTTTCGGCCGCCGGCCCCATTGCCGAAGAGGCAATTGCAAGAGACTTAGAAGATGATGTCAATGACTCCGAAGACTCGGTAGAAGAAGACAACGATGATAACGCTACGATTCGGCAGTTTGAGTACGCTATGAGGAGCCCATATCTTCGCCCATGCAATATCAATCCCGGGCCACTACCATCTGCCAATGTTCCTGCTTCGTTGCCACCGCAAGGTCATCTAACCAAATGGGAACGGGAGGCAATCCACAGAGACGAACGAAGCTTGTTGCGAGACAATAACCTCCTACCACCAAAGCATCCTCGTCGGGGAAGCGAAGGAGGTTTGTCCGCACGATTAGGGAAGAAACTATCAATTTCAGGCCTAAGACGAGTCCGAAGTACCCCAGATGAAGAAGCAGCAATTGATAGTGATGGGGATGAAACTCCCTCTGAAAACACAGCTTTACTTGGTGCAGATCTAACAAGACCTTATGGAGGCTTAGATTCCCCTGATAATGTCAATAGGGAATGGGAAGAAGCCGTGGCAGCTGGAAAGATTCAAACAACTTGGCAGCGAGAACTCAAGACATTATTGAAGTATTCCGCCCCACTCACGCTGACATTCGTCCTGCAATACTCCTTAACGGTTACCGCTGTATTTGTTCTAGGCCATATCGGGAAGATTGAACTTGGAGCCGTCAGTCTCGCTACTAGTAAGTTCTCGATATTCTTATTGCCTTTCATCTTTCACGCAGGATACATTCAAAATCTTCTTCATCGATATTCCTTGCCGATTCCCCCCGAGTAATAAGAATGACATCTCACACCTCGCAGTGACAGCGAACATAACCGGATACTCTGTCTACCAAGGCCTGGCGACCTCCCTGGACACCCTTTGTGCACAAGCATACGGCTCCGGCCGCAAGAAGCTCGTGGGCCTCCAACTCCAACGAATGGTTTACTTTCTCTGGCTGATCACCATTCCCATCGCCATTATCTGGCTCTGTGGCACGGCTATCCTCTCAGCCATCGTCCCCGAAAAGGAAACCGCCGAACTCGCCGGTCTTTATCTGAAAATCCTCATTGCAGGAGCCCCAGGCTATGCCGCGTTTGAAGCTGGAAAGCGCTACGTCCAAGCCCAAGGTCTCTTCTCCGCAACACTCTACGTCCTCTTGATCTGCGCGCCACTAAACGTATTCTTGAACTGGTTCCTGGTATGGCACCTGAATCTCGGCTTCATCGGAGCGCCTATCGCCCTCTGCATAATCGAGAATCTACTTCCCTTGTTCCTCTTCTGTTATGTCCGCTTCGTCGCCGGCCGAGAATGCTGGGGCGGCTTTGAGCGCCGCGCCCTTCGAAACTGGTGGCCGATGATCAAGCTCGCCTTACCAGGTCTCATCATGGTGCTAGCAGAATTCCTTGCTTTCGAGATTCTAACCCTCAGTGCGAGTTACATCGGCGCGACAGAGCTAGCCGCTCAATCTGTCTTAGCTACCATCACAGCGCTAACCTGGCAAATCCCTTTCACGGTCTCTATAGCCAGCAGCACACGTATCGCAAACTTCATTGGAGCAACCCTCTCTATTCCCGCCAAAACCGCCGCAAAAGTAAGCCTCTACGTTGCCACGATTGTCGGATTGATAAACGTAACGCTTCTATCAACACTCAAGGACTACATCCCACAACTCTTTACCAACGACTCGGATGTTGTCAGTGTAGTTGGAAGTTTACTACCTCTCTGCGCCGCCTTCCAACTCTTCGATGCCCTCGCCGCGGCTTGTAATGGAATTTTGAGAGGACTTGGGAGACAGGAGGTTGGTGGGATCGTTAATCTATTCTCGTATTACGTTATTGCTATGCCTATATCTTTTGGAACGGGATTTGGATTGGGATGGGGCCTTTATGGACTATGGAGCGTAAGTTTCTTTCATCTCTTTTCCCCTTTCTCTTCTGTTTAAAGCATGAAGAAGATGGTATTAACTGATATTAGGGTCCCGCACTCGCCCTCGGCATTGTAGCCGCCATCGAAGCCGTCTTCTTGTACAGAACGAGATGGGAAGATGCGGTCGAGGCAGCCAGGAAGAGAAATACAATGGGTTGATCACCTTCCTTTGATCTTTCACCTCCCATCAACTTCTCGGGTGTTTTCTTTTTTTTTTTCCCGTGTTTATACGGTCGTTCGGAGTCATATATTGAAGTTTCGGTATGGAAAAAACCAATTAAAATTACGAATTAAGATCCTGAAGACATTGTTTTTGAGGGTTAAGAATGGTGGATGGGGCATGCGCTTCTGTTCATGTAGATCTGCTTTTTGATGGTTAGGGGTTTGAAGGGGTTTGTGTTCTTGTTTTTGTTCTTGTTCTTGTTGATGCTTTTTGTCTTTTGTCGTAATGTGCGTGTTAAGTTAGGCGATGAAGATAGCTTGATACCCCTATAATGGAATAATTTTTATTTGAGTTACATGCCTGATATATAGCATTTAAAGCTATAGGAGTCTACTAGTCCTAGACGGTAATTGAGGTGTTGTTGCTGTAGACTCGATACGAGACACAGCTGGACAAGGCTGCCGATTTGGAACGGCTCCGGTGGTACAGTAGTAAGTAGTTAGGTCGTGGGGAAAATATGACGGTGGGTTTTTGGGCGAGTCAGAGTTAGCAATTGGTAGGATAGTGGAGGCGCTGAAAAAGAATGTGTAAGACAAGACCTCGGGATGGCCATGGTTATCGATAGGACGATAGTCATGACACCAAACTCCACCACAGCTGCCCAGGTGCAGTTCACCCGCACCGCCGCCGTCGTCGTCGCCGCACGCAGGTGTGCGAGTCCCTGGATGGAGGGGCTGCTTGCACTACCTTTCACCCGTAACGACAAGTGGAAGCGCAAGCGATGGCAGCTAGTTCGCATGCGTCTAGCAGTGCTGTGGGTTGCCGATGGCTGGCACAGGGTGATGACTATTGCGCTGTATTGCTCGCTCGAGGGTTCGCCGAAGGACGAGCAAAGCGCGAGAGATGCCCCCTCTGACGATGCCGGTCGGCATCTGGGGGGTTGAAGGGCGTGAGAGGGGTGAGAGGGTCGCTGAGAAGGCCTTTGGTGTGGGGAGCAGCTTAGCAAAGCCAGGCCGTCTACTGGCTCAATCGCCCAGCCCAGGCCGGACTAAGAAATGACGCGATTCGCACCTTGACCCATTCGGCAGACAATCGGAGGCAGAGCACGACGAAACTCTCGGTCGCCCGTCCTGCCAGTCACCTGCGGTCTGAAAAAAAGTTGCCGCTGCTCCTCTTAATAATACCCCAACCCCTTCAATGCTACTGGCACCTCTCCTCCCTTCTCCTCCCCATCTCTCCCCGTGCATAACCACCTGAGTCTTCGCCATGGGCTCAATTGCTACTCCTGGAGAGGCCGGTACGTTACCTTCCTGTGCCCCGCATGCACACCCTGGCTGCCATGCTCCCCAAAGAAAATCCAAAATTCCAGTCATGCTTCACCCAAAGTTCCCTATACCACCCGACACAACAATCGTACAGCATGCGCTAACTAGACTCTGTGTATTCCCACAGTCGCACGGATTGCCTACGTATCCAGCGATGTCATTGTCTCCGTTCAACCCTCGCTAGCTAGCGATTCTGAATTTTCGAGTTACCTACGCTCCTTCAAGAACAACAAGGCCCCAGGCCTCGTAGCAAAGGACCAGCCAGAGGTATGCTTCCAAATGCCCCCCACCCGCCCCTCCCCCCAAATGGCCCATCATCAGAGTTGACCCCGTTAGATTCTCTCTGTCAGGTACAATGCCGACCCCCTTCTCTCCGTCTTCCAGCCGGTGCGTGCTGGAAAACTCACTTCCGTCACAACCACCTCCAATATCCTCATAAAATCGATACCCCACTTGTACAAACTTGCGCAATACCCAGTCGTTATCCACGTATCTGTGCAGCCCACCGGTTTCCCGGATTACTCCGATATCACCTCCATCAGGCAGTCTGGATTTACTTTCCTTCAGTCAGAGACGCTCCAGGAGGTTCAGGATCTCGCATTGTCTGCTCATGCTCTGGCCATCAAGTCTGGAAAGGGTGTCATTCACTTCTTTGATTCTGGAGCAATTTCAACGAGCAAGCCAATCGCATATGAGGATAAAGAATTAGTGAGATCGGTTTTGGAGGTCGAGAGTGGCCATGTTCAGCGCCCCTCCGCGGCTGAAGAGACATCTTTGTACGCCGATGACGGACGGGCCGTCTCGGTCGCAGTTGCTCCGAACCAGACCGCTGCTATTACTGGCGCACCTACAGGGCGCGTAACACCTCCCTCAGACGGCAAGTCTCTGCCTACCATCTCTTCGCGGACAAGCGAGAGGGGTTCTTCATCGGGCTCCTCGAGGCGTGAGAGCAGCGTAACAAGCGCTGGATCCGACTCTTCTGCGACTACAGTGGAATCCCTGTCTTCGAAGCAGGTTTCTTCTGATGACATCTATCGTTTTGTCAGCCAGGTTTGGGCAACTATCAAAGAAGCAACTGGCCGCTCATACGAAGCTTTCAACTACACCGGTCCAGCCTACGCACAATCTGCTATATTCCTTTTCGGTGCCGATACCGCCACTTTCGCAACGGCAATTGATAGCGCCCCTGAATCCGAGCAATACGCAAATGCAGGCATAATCACAGCACGATTGTACCGACCCTGGCTAGGCGCTACACTCGCTCCCCTGCTACCTAAATCTATCAAGAAGATCGCTGTATTGGAACAGGTACGCCGAAAGACTACTAGGTGGGGTCCTCTCCTTTTGGATCTCCTTGCGTCACTCAAGTCGAATGGTCCCGAGGCCCCTACTATTGTAGGTTACCAGCTTGGCTACATCAACGAGGACACCGTCGGACAGGCTCTTCGCGGGGTGTTCCAGAACCTACTCATTGAAAAGCCCATTCAAAACCTCCAGATTGGTAATCTTGACGGCCCAAAAGATGAAGACAAGAAGATCAAGCCAACTCAGCCAGCTTTGGAGAATGCCTACATGAAGATTTTGAACCAAGTATTCGGGGACAAGCTCCACATTGCCAACCAGCTTGGGAAAGCCCACGCAGGGATCTCGAGTGAGATTTCCTCGAGCCCAGAGTACGGGTTTGGTTCGCTTGTTGCTCGCAAGGATCACCGCAAGCGCTTTATTGAGGAGGTTACAGCCGCTTCCAAGACCCAAGACTTCATCACCAACAACCCCCAACAATGGCTCTCGAAATGGGCATTGGATGCTGAAGATGGTGATAAGGCTAATGCCTTGGCTCCCGAAGTTATTGCTCGACTGAGCAATGATGGTTCCTCCGCAGCTACCAAGCTCCTTGACTCCAAGGGACTCTTCTACAAGGAATCTCCTTGGTTAATTGGTTCAGATGCCTGGGCCTACGACCTGGGTAATTCTGGTGTTCACCATGTTCTGGCTTCTGGCGAAAATGTCAACTTGTTGATCATTGACTCTCAGCCCTACTCCGAGAAAACCGCTGCTGACGCGGCAAGGAGGAAAAAGGATATCGGTTTGTATGCCATGAACTATGGCAATGCTTACGTTGCATCCGTTGCCGTCTACAGCTCCTACACTCAAGTCCTCGAGGCGATGATCGAAGCTGACAAGTTTGATGGCCCTTCCGTTGTTCTAGCCTATCTGCCATACGAGCATGAAAATGACTCTCCCTTGAATGCACTCCAAGAGACTAAGAAGGCAGTCGATATTGGATACTGGCCTCTCTACAGGTGGAACCCCAAGGCCGAAGAGAAGGGCGAAGAGAACTTCCAGCTGGACTCCGAGAGGATCAAGAAGGAGTTGGAAGAGTTCCTCAAAAGGGATAACTACATGTCTCAGCTGATGAAGAGGCACCCACAATTTTCCGCCAATCTTTCGGCATCCTATGGAACTGAAGTTCGCCAGTTGCAGAAGAGGAAGGCCAAGGATGCTTATAGCAAGCTCCTTGAAGGTCTTGCTGGAGACCCAATGACGGTTCTCTTCGCATCTGATAACGGAAATGCAGAGAACCTTGCAAAGCGACTGGCAAACCGCGGAAAAGCCCGAGGTTTGAAGACCATAGCAATGGCCATGGACGACTACCCGCTCGAGGACCTCTCAACCGAGCAGAACGTGGTATTGGTTACCAGTACCGCGGGCCAAGGAGAGTTCCCACAGAACGGTAGACAATTCTGGGAGGCTGTCAAGGACTCAACTGACCTTGATCTCGCAACTGTTAACTTTGCTGTTTTCGCTCTCGGTGACAGCCACTACTGGCCTAGGAAGGAAGATAAGATCTACTACAATAAGCCAGGAAAGGACTTACACGCCCGGTTTTTGACTCTTGGAGGCAAGCCTTTGACCGACTGCGGTCTTGGAGATGACCAAGACCCAGACGCATACCAGACTGGATACGCTGAATGGGAACCCAAGCTCTGGCAAGCCCTTGGTGTGGACAAGGTCGAGGGTCTTCCGGAAGAGCCACCACCACTTACCAACGAGGACATCAAGATCGCCTCAAACTTCCTCCGAGGAACTATTGCTGAAGGCTTGAAAGATACCAGCACTGCTGCCATCTCTGCAAGCGACCAGCAGCTTACTAAGTTCCACGGTACATACATGCAAGACGATCGAGATCTCCGTGATGAGCGCAAGGCCCAAGGCTTGGAGCCAGCTTATTCGTTCATGATCCGATGCAGGCTTCCTGGGGGTGTTTCTACACCTGATCAGTGGCTCAAGATGGATGCCATCAGCTCAAGCTTGGGCAATGAGACCATGAAGCTCACAACCAGACAGACCTTCCAGTTCCACGGTGTGGTCAAATCCAAGCTGAAACCAGCAATGCAGGCCATCAACAAGGCATTGATGACAACAATTGCAGCCTGTGGAGATGTCAACCGTAACGTCATGTGCAGCAGCTTGCCCCAGCACTCTGGATTCCACAAGGAAGTGCACGCCATCTCAAAGAAAGTCAGCGATCACCTTCTGCCTTCAACTACTGCCTACCATGAGATCTGGTTACAGGATGACGAGACCAACGAGAAAGTCCAAGTCGCCGGAAATGCCGTTCAAGACCACGAACCCCTTTACGGTCCTACTTACCTTCCTCGAAAGTTCAAGATCACCATCGCCATCCCACCACACAATGACACAGATGTGTACGCCCACGACATTGGTCTAATTGCTATCAAGGGTAAAGATGGCCATCTTGAGGGTTTCAACGTTCTTGCTGGTGGTGGTATGGGTGTAACGCACAACAACAAGAAAACATACCCACGAACTGGTAGCATGCTTGGTTATGTTGCTGCCGCTGACACCCACATTGCCTGCGAGAAGATCATGTTGGTACAGCGTGACCATGGTGACCGCAAGAACAGGAAGCACGCCCGTCTAAAATACACCATTGACGATATGGGTGTTGACGTGTTCCGTGGCAAGGTCGAAGAGATCTGGGGCCAACGTTTTGCTGAACCTAGGGCCTTCGAATTCAAGAGCAACATCGATACCTTCGGATGGCAAAAGGATGAGCACGGTCTCAACCACTTCACCTTCTTCATTGAGAACGGTCGTATTGAAGATACCGCTGATTTCCCCATGAAGACAGGTTTGGTTGAGGTTGCCAAGATTCACAAGGGCGAGTTCCGTCTTACCGGAAACCAGCACTTGATCCTCAGTGGCGTCGCCGATGAAGATCTTCCCGCGATGAAGGAGCTTCTGAAGAAATACAAACTCGACAACACCAACTTCTCTGGTCTTCGTCTTTCATCGTCTGCCTGTGTTGCCTTCCCTACCTGCGGTCTTGCTATGGCAGAGTCAGAACGCTACCTTCCCGTCCTAATCAGCAAGCTTGAGAGCACAATCGAAGAGGCCGGTCTCCGTCAAGACTCTATCGTCATGCGTATGACTGGTTGTCCTAACGGCTGCGCTCGTCCTTGGCTCGCTGAGGTTGCTTTCGTCGGCAAGGCTTACGGTGCCTATAACATGTATCTTGGTGGTGGATATCATGGTCAGCGTCTCAACAAGCTCTACCGCTCCTCGATCAAGGAGGACGAGATCCTTGAGATTTTGAGGCCACTGATCAAGCAGTACGCTGCTGAGAGAAACGAGGGAGAGCACTTTGGAGACTTTGTTATCCGAAAGGGATATATCAAGGCTACGACGGAGGGTAAGACCTTCCATGATGATGTAAGTTGAATCTCCTTCCCTTTTTATTTTCCTAAAGAATGATCGCTAACTCTTTCTTTAGACGGCTGAACAAGAGTCCGACGAAGAATAAACTTACAATTGACATGATGCATGAGAATCAACATTTGAATAGCGAGATTGCGGGGCTTTGTTTCCCTCTTTTCCTTGGCTCGTTATGAGCTCTATGGTTTTGCAAAAGCATATTTTTGTTTTTGGTGGCGGCTGTGGTGGTGTTTTATGACCTATTACTTTTGGGAGGAGTTCTTTTTTTCTGCTAGAAATTTTTCCATATCATCACACTATGTTAACTGTATTTACTTTGAACGGTAGATACTTGAAGTGAATCACTTTTTTGTATATAACGATTCTACTGTGCCGGTTTTCTTTTCTTCTTTTTCTTCTTCTGCTTGTGAGAATGCTGTGGAATTTTCATGAAAGATGCGGAAGAAGACAGTGATGCAAAACGGGATTGCAATCCTTTAACAAAACGGTACCCCTGAATTGTCAACTTACCTATCCTATCCTATCCAAAAACAAGGTACGAAACCTATTCAAGAAACGCCACTTAACCAACCAACCATAACCCACCTGGGCAGCTACACACTCAAATTTCCAAAACAGCCACATCCCCCTTCTTAGCACCGACACCCACTTCACCCTCCCCATTCTCCTTGCCACCCTTCTGCTTCCTAACAAACCTAGTATCCCTAGGATCGAAACCCCCATTCCCCCAAAGCGCCCACTCTGGCGTCTCATCCCCGACATAATCCTCCGGCCTCCAGTCCTGCACCTCCCCCCTCTCCTTCGCGGCATACAAATCAAAGAAGCGCTCAAAATCAATCCTAGTAGCCCACTTCCCATCCCTCTTAAACCTAGTCCCATCAGCCAGAAGGACGCAACAGGAATGCGCGTGCTCGGCCGCAATGCCGTAGGTAAGGTTTCTGGAATTAAGTTCCCGGGAGAGGAGGGTAACGAATTCAGCGACTTCGTCGTAGAAGGGGACGTTTTGCATTGTGAGGCCAGCGGTGCCGGCGGCGGAGGTGCCGCAGTAGGTGACGCCTTTTACTTCTACGAAGCCGGGGAGGGCGCGTTCGATGAGGTCAGCGTAGCCTTTTACTTCGTCGGCCATGTTGAAGCCTTTTACGAGGGTGAGGCGGAAGACGGTGCGTTGTTCGAAGCGGCGGGCGCGGAGGATGTCGAGGCAGGAGCAGAAACGTTCCCAGAAGTCGCGGTGGAGGGGGCGGTCGATTTTTCGGAGCGACGCTTTGTTGCTTGCGTCGATGGAGACGTAGAGTTGGGTTACTGGGACGAGGGCGCGGAGTTGGTCTGGGTGTTGGGCGTTGCAGACAAGGAAGGTGGAGATGCGGTTTACGTGCATGATGTTCACAAGTTCGTTGATATGTGGGTAGAAGATTGGTTCGCCGACTAGACTCAGTGCACAGTGACGGATTCTCATGGCTTCGGCGAACCGTTCGGCGCGGACACCGGGTACACCTTTCATCATTCGGATCTTCTTGTAGTGTGCTGCCGTTATGCCATCGAAGATTGTGCCTGGGGAGTCGGTGATCCAGCGCCAGGTTGTACCGACGGGATTGGTGCCGTGACGCCAGCAGAAGACGCATTTATTGGAGCAGGAGAGTGAGGGGGTTGCTTCCATGCAAAGATGCGAGGCAATACCGTAGAAGGAATATTTGTAGCAGGATCCGCGGCCGCGAAGAGCAGATTTTGTCCAACGGCATATCTTTACGCCGGAGTGTGAACCGATGATTGAGTAGCCTTGTTTTGTGAGGGCGGCGTGGGTAGGAGAGGTGGTAGGTACCATTTCTTTGGGAACGATAGGCTGGGGCTTTTTGGTTTTGGAGGTTTTGGAGTAGGTTGTGAAGTCGATAGGGACAGGGGCGCCGTTGGATTCGTTGGAAGGGCTAATCATAGAACCTAGGTCTTCGACATCGTCGACACGGCCAGACTTCTGTGGTTTGCGTTTGAGAGGTGTGCTGTTACCTTCGCTCTCTAAATCCTCGAGATCTTCTTCATCGCTCTCCGCAGGATCGCCACTACCCGGTACGCCTTCACCAAGTCCTCTTCCAGCACAAATCTCCAAAAGTGACTCCTGGACACCAAAACGCCATTCCTTCAACCGCTCCTTGACATCGCTTTTTACATCTCCCGTGCCCAATGGGTATGCCCTTTTCCTTGATGTCAATCTAGCCATCCACTTATCAACCTCTTTAGCTTGGGAACAGAAACCCTCCTCTTCTGTCGGCCACCCTTCCTTGTCCCCAAATCCGAATACAGAGTATCCTAACAATCCCGATAGCGGGGCGGTATCGATGCGGAAGTCATTGTGCGTTTCTTGGAGGTTCTCAAGGAATGTACTGAGAACGGTATCGATGTTGTAGGTTGGTAGGAGAATCATGTAGAAGTACTTCGTATTGGGCTCGGATTTAGGAGGGCTAATGAAGTAGTCGTCGTATTCTACGTAGGAGATGTCGTGGACTTGTGGCGTAAGGAGAGATGGCTGATCTGCTGTCTCCAACCATGAGTTCAGATCTTTCTCCAGTTCTTGTGCATATCTCTCGGTAGTTCCTGAGAGCGATGAGAAGAACAGGAGAGGCTGAATCTTGTCGGTAGTATGATTAAAGATCGGCTCTTGCTTTGGAGTCTTCTTCGCCACCTTTGTGCCTTTGACCGTCCTTGGCCCTTTCTTCAACGCCTTTGTAGGTTTGGGTTCCAATATTGGATCCTCTGCATGACCGTCAAGCTCAATGGCCGCTTTCTCAAGGGGGGCATTCGGCGCAATCCATTCCGACTCTGTCTTCGCAACGTCGTCCTTTTCGACAGGCGATCCAGGTCTCGGTGAAGACGAAATCTTCTCACGTTTTCCCCTGAAGTATGCGACCAAGCGTATAAGGAAGAGCAGAGATAATACGGAAAGAAGGATTGGGATTCTGTGGGTGTGCCATATCGCAAGGACTTCTGCGTTAGGTGTTAGGCCAATGGCTTGAGAAGCACGAAAGCAACGTGGGAATGAAGCAAGCAGGGCTTCGAAGACTTACCAGCCGGGAGATCGAATGCGCCCTGTGGTCGATCCATGGTGGAGTGCAGTCGTCGTCTCGAGGGCGGGCACTGTCATCACCACTGAACTTTTTATGCGGCTGGCGGCATGTGTGGGGTTGACGTTTGGCGGGGTGTTAATTGGCCAAGGCCCATGTTGCCACATTCGGAAGCTCTTCGGATTGCTGTCGAAGACTGACACTCCGTCCCAGCCGCGATCAATGCTTTCTAGACCAAAACCTCCGGACTGCCTGACTACTGCCGAAGATGTCTTTCATTAACTGATACTACTTTTTTTTTCTCATTCGCATTCGTTGATATCTAAAAGCTTGCTCAATGCAGACCAGGTAAGAATAAAGCGGCCGGCCACGCCGCACCATCAACCTAGGCCAGCAATAATACCCTAGAAGTCCCCGCGTCTCTCGTGCAAATATCATCTCTCGTCTGTCGCCTTGTTCATAATTTTCAGATTTTAAATCCCAAAGTTTGCCAAATGTCACTAAGCCATACATCTCCTCATTGTTGTTACGCCCTTTCAACCGAGCAATTCGACATCCAATCCAATCGCCCTCATAAAGAGATTCACGTTCCCGAGCCTTACGCTTGCCATCTCAGGTGGCAGCACCTTGCTGACTGTAACCGTTTCCATAACACGATCCTTAACACCAAGAACCAGACGCTGTTGCTGATCTGGGCTGGCGCCAACACCCATGGCAGCCAAGAATTGCCAGACATAGATGTCTTCAGTGTCATTGACAGAGCCAGGGAAGATCAGTGGGAGTACGGGCTCAATTACATCGAACAGCCGGTTATAGAGAATGCCCCACTGATCCCAGTCTGCTGCCTCAAGCTCCGGAGCAGATTGCTTGAGAAGCTCGGCACGCGAAATTAGCATCGTCAATAGAGACATGCCGATCTTGGTGCGCGCAACAGTGTGAAGGTTTGTTCGGTCTAAAATAAGGCCAAGCAAACCAACAATAATGTTCAAAGGTGAATCCGAAATATGCGCAAAAAGAGGTGGCATAACAGAGTGAGAGAAGAGTTCCACCTCCTCTCGAATAGTTCCTGAAAGTGGTTCGTCTGGAGATGCAACGGCATTTGCAACCACAGAAAGACTGTCAAGATGCACAACAAGCATGGTGAGCATAGTGATACGCTCATTTTCGTCAATGTGTCGGAAAATACGGGGAATGGCCTTCTTGCCCTTCGTGTGGGAGAGAATAGCAATGAACGGATGTGGGGTACGAGAGCTGTTGACATTAGTGTGAAGTTTAGACCAGACAGGGACATAGGCATCTTACTTTGGGTCAATTGGCACCATAATCTTAAGATCGCGCCATAGCTTCTCATGTAAACTGTCAAGTTTCGTACGCCACTCCATATGCCTTTGGATCGCTTCAGGGTCTTGCTCTTCATTCAAGTTAGGTGGCAATGTTCGCTCATGGTCTTCCATCTGCATCAAAGTTAAATAGAGACTCTCGATGTTACGCAGCGTAGCTTTTCGGTCCGTGATTGAATGAGGGTGTCTATGTGGCTTTGGTTGATCCCCCGTGTCTGTTCGTTTGATATTCAACAAAGGCTTCGGTGTTTTTGCGTTGCTGAAAGAGATCTTTCCCAGACTCCCTTCAATGACAAGTTGCTTCCCTTTGGGTTTCGCTTTTGCAGCCTCAACGGCTCGCTGAACCTGCTGCTCCATCCGCTGCATATGATTGTCAGCCCCACGATTTTGTCTACGGCCATATCTACCACTAGTCTGGAAGAGATATGTTTGTGCGAATTGATTAGCCGGTTGATGAGGGTTTTGCCGGGGTGCTCCACGAATTTGAGTGTAGACTTGGTAGTAAAAATCTTCAGCAAGTGCAGCATCCGGTCCTTGATCTTCAAGCCCACCAGTAGCGGACATGAGTTGCTGCAGTTGAATGCGAGTGATGAAGTTCTTGTCTTGTGGAGTCATCAAACCATTGTCCTTGGACAGTAGCGCAATCTTATGGTTCCGCTTGGCGCGTTTTGCATCTTCGGCAAGGAAAGCTGCACGATCTGCCTCGGAAAGATGCAGAAGCTGTTCGGGATGGGTAACAACAGGACCAGAGAATGATGGTCCTCGGTTATGCCCTGGTCCAGCTGGAGAGCCTCGTGGGAAGTCACCATGTCTTGGCTGTCCTTGTCCAGAAAGTCGGTTGGTGTTTTGCAATATCTGACGAGGTTGTGTAGGCGGTGGTCTTTGACCTCCAGCTTGAGGTGAAGCGTGCCTTTGCGGTTGCGGTATCTGCTCTTGCGTAGGACGTTGTCGCTGTAAGATGATAGGATGCTGGGGGATCTGGGGACCCTGCGGAACATGGCCAGGTAGTTCATGAGGGCGCGGCCCAGAAACAGGATGCTGGGCTGAAGACTGCTGTGGGCGCTGCAAAATCTGAGGAGGGCCAGTAAAACCACTTTGAGGGCCAGGGAAAGTTCCCTGAGCTTGGAGAATTGGTTGCTGCGCAAAGGATACGGGAGTATAATGAACAGGGTGCGGTGACGGTTGAGCGTGTGGCTGCGGAACAGGTTTCTTGCTTTGTGCACGCATCATCGCCTCAACTTCCTCCAAACTCATCATCTTCTTGGCCGGGGCCATGGTAGGAATAGGAGCTTCCTGGGGTCGATGATGAACTTGATGATGGCCTTGGTGGTGAGCTTGATGCTTAGGCGCAATTCCCCATATATCTGCCCGCGCTTCGAGCTGAGGGATATACTCAGGATCCGCATAGCTCTCATATCCAGTCTTTGCGGGGCGTGGTGCAGTCCTAGGAGGGCTTTTTGGCTGCGGGGGCTGGCGGGCCTGGTAGAGCATCTGCTCCTCATGTATAGTCTTTGCTATCTGTGAGGTCTGGCCGGCGAAATCGAAATCCCTCCCAATGCTCTGCTGCGAAGCTGGCTCGGCCCCGAAGGTGTCATCGTTGAAGACATCGTCCGTCTCGTCAAGCTGGTCACCCAGCCCATCGTAGGTATCCTCAAAATCAATTCTGTGCGAATCAAGTCAGCGTCGTACTGTGCAGCAGCGATGGGTAGTAACTTACGCATCGTCGTCATCGTTGCCAGCGCCTCTGCCAAGGCCAGCAAAAGCGTCTGGCGTCTGGCCGAAGCCCGGAGCTTTGGTGGAATGACCGCGATCTCTCGGGAGAGCCGTGTCAAATCCGAAGAAAGACATTGTGGGCAGAGCCCGTCAGCAGTGTCGATAGTGCAGCCCAGGCCACTAGACAGCTTGCTTAGCTATGTAGTGAGGGGTAGTGGAGGAGGCCGAAGGAGTGAATGAGTGAGTGATGATGATGATGTAGTCGCAAGTTTTGGTCCCACGTCAACCGTCAACCAGAGAGCGTACAACGCAGGCAAGCTGGTTGAGAGTAAGAGAAGAACGAGTCGGAATGAGAGACCGCGCGCAGTGAAGCCTGTGCTGTGCTGCGTTCAGAGGGTTGAGGATTGGAGAAGTGGGGGAATATTGGACAGTGTTGTCACGACCTTCACTTTTCAGAACGCTCGAGCAGTTAGTGAAGTGGGCTTTTGTTCGTTACAATGAACGAATGCGAATGCGGCACTTCCCGCTTGCTCTTGTCTCTCCCCCTCCATCTGACGGCGGCTGCCCATGCCCTGGTGCGGTGCTCGGTCTGGGTGGGCTTGGGGACTGGCCCCGACAAGCTTTGCGGCCCTTGCGTTGCGGACGCGCATCCCAGCTGACGACGGGTTAGCCACAGGTCCTGGTCGAAGTACGAAACCACCTCTCCTTTTCTCTCCCATTCATCCTCACCACTCAGAGCGGCCTCGATTCTGCGCCACTTTTCTTCGTTCCCCTTTTTCATTTTCTTCTCAAACCCTCTTCTTCTTCTTCTCGCCCATGTGCACCTAGGTTGCACTCCCGACATTCGCTTCCCATCCCTTTGAGACATCCTCCTTGACACCAAGGCCTGGGGAGACAATCAAGCACAGCCTTGCTCTTCTCCGCCACCGTTTCCCGATCACCTTTCTCACACCTCCTGCGCGCTCCTTAACCGGCACACTCCAACAACCGACAAGGTGGAGGGCAAAGGGGAATCGCCCTCAGAAAAGAACCAACGGTTCGAGCAGTCACAGAAGCAGCAGGCAAACATGGCGGGCACCCAGCGGTACCTCCGCTACATCATCTTCGCTCTTATTGTACGATCCCCGGAAAATGCCTGTTCCTATCTGCAGCTAACAATCAATTGCAGTGTTTAATCCTCCTTTTCTTCATCTCCTCGTCCTCCAACGTTCCTACGACCGCCTGGACAGGAGGTAATACGAACACGCCAAGTGTCCCGAACCAGCAATCGCCATCCGAGCAGAAATCGCCCTCCGATGAGAAAACTCCCTCTAATCAACAAACAACTCCAAATGACCATTCCAAACTACCACCCGCTACCGCATCCGGCGACCGCATGAATGCTACTTTCGTCACCCTAGCACGAAACTCTGATATCTGGGAAATTGCGCGCTCAATTCGCCAAGTTGAGGATCGCTTTAACCGCAAGTTCAACTACGATTGGGTGTTCCTAAATGACGATGACTTCAACGATGAATTCAAGAAGGTTACGACCGCATTGGTATCCGGAAAGACGAAATATGGCAAGATCCCCAGGGAGCACTGGTCCTTCCCCGACTTCATTGATCAAAACCGTGCCGCAGAGGTCCGTGAGCAAATGAAGGAAAAGAAAATCATCTACGGCGATTCCATCAGTTACAGGCACATGTGTCGTTACGAGTCCGGATTCTTCTTCCGCCACCCATTGATGCTTGACTACGAATGGTACTGGCGTGTGGAGCCAAGCGTTGAGCTCTTCTGTGACATCAACTACGATACGTTCAAGTACATGGCGGACAACAAGAAGAAGTACAGTTTCGTACTTAGTTTGTACGAATATGTTGAGACCATCCCCAGCCTCTGGGAAGCTACTCTGAACTTCACTAAGCACCACCCTGAACACGTTGCCAAGGACAACTCCATGGCTTTCTTGAGCGACGACGGCGGCAAGACCTACAACCATTGCCATTTCTGGTCTAACTTCGAAATCGGGAACCTGAACTGGCTTCGCAGCAAGGCCTACGTCGACTTCTTCGAGTCTTTGGACCATGCTGGTGGGTTCTTCTACGAGCGCTGGGGTGATGCACCTGTCCACTCTATCGCTGCTGGGCTTATGCTCAACAAAGATGAGATCCACTTCTTCAACGACATTGCTTATTATCACGTTCCATTTACCCATTGCCCTACTGGTGAGCAATACAGGCTCGACCATAAATGTCACTGCAACCCGAAGGACAACTTCGACTGGAATGGATACTCATGTAAGTTTCATTGTTATCAATCGCTTAATGAGCCTAAAGCTAACCCTTTTCTTAACTAGGCACGGCCCGCTTTTACGAAACCAATGGAATGACAAAGCCAGAGGGGTATGAAAAGGAACAATAAACAGCCCAAAACATTTCACCTTTTGTAATTCTTTCGACCCTTTTTTTGCCTTCTAGGTTTCCCCCTTTATCAACTTTACTCGCACGATGTCCGTCCCTTGAAAATGAACTATGCATCTGACTTGTCGCTCTCCTAAAGGGCACCCATTTACGTTCAAATGTCACACCTCCTCTACATGCTCTTCTTCCTCATCACCTTCACAGTAATCCTAGGGATCTGCATTGGTACGAGAAGGAGAAGTACGGGGTACGATTGATCACCCCTGACCAATCAAAAATATTCCAAATGCTGTAATTTCCTTCAGCATATATCAGGAACAAGTATTCCTAGTGTTTATTATTATTCAAAGAAAAAAGAAATCGGCCTATAACAAGAGTTATGGGCAACTGGCTGGGACTACGGTCGGATTTGGTCTTGTTTTTGTGGTTTTTGATCGTGGCGTTTCAGGGGCTGGCTAAGCTAACCTGGGAGTGGTTACAGAATGCTGGGTTGCATGTTGGTTTGATTAGGTTGTGTGGATTAGCTTCGTTGTATATTTTTAGGGATGGATTCTTTGGCTTGTTGGGATTGAAGTGTGTGGATTCAAATGTTTTTTGAACTTTGCTGTCGTGCATGTATGTGTGTCCTCAAGGCCCTGCTTGTTTACTGCACTAGATGATGTGAAGATGGTAGGTGTCTAGGACTGATAGATTTTATTGATGTTTTGTGTACTTTTTCTAATAGGATCTGTAATCAAGATAGTGTCTAGGTCTACACAGTTCACTCAGTCCACTGGCCCGTCACTATCTAGTAAGCAACTCTTAAAGATAACAAGAAGTCAGCAGTTCTTGTAGTCAAGGGTATGATCGTGATGGTATGGATTAGAAATCATTTTTGGGCGGAGGGTTGTGGACGTGAAGACTGAAATACGGGGTCTGTTGTCTATGTTATGTGGTGGCTGGTATTCTAGGCTTGTAGTTGTCAGGTCTTAGGGAGTATACTATATCGATTCATCCTTAAGTACGATAGTGACGAAACGTATATAGTGATCTTGTAATTGCACACCAATGTATACCATTGCCTATGAGTTATATATAATTGTGAACAACATGACTAGTGCCTCGATTATCGCTTCTTCGAAAATGTGAGTCTAAGGATGATCAGTGCTTCAGGTGATGGGTGAACGTTAACGTTTCAAGGTTCTTTAGGGATGAAGTGCCGCTCTTCCTGTACTTGCTAAGTGCTTTCTACTCCATAAAGAGTGAGGCATAACGCAACTGCTCAGTGATGTTATTGTAGTTTCTTGACCTGTTGATCGAAAGGTAAAGGCGGGATGGCTTGGTAGTAGTACAAATCCCTTTGTAGTTTCGTCGTCTTTCATCTTCCCTTCACCTCCTCTCTCTTCTATTTCCTTGACACTCCTTATCTTCTTATCCCTATTTCTCTTTAGCACTCCCCTTACCACATCCGCTGACAGTGGATGATCCTGCGTTCTTATAGTATAACCTACTTCCAGTTTGTGTTCCCCCACCCCAAAGGTAAGTAACCACACCCTCTTTGTGCCAACAAGTCCTCTAGCGTATTCTCACTGACAGAAGGATCTCAGAACAACCCGCCTTTGGGAGTTCGATCTGTCGCAGCAGTCTACTCATGGAGTGGCGCAATCTCATCATCGATCATGTCCTCAACCTCCAGAACCCACGCCATCACTATAGTACACCTCGTCAGAACGACTCCCACAAACACACAATATGACATCTGGGTTAGGGGTGCTGTTCTTGACAAAGGTGAGGACCCTAGCGGACTTCCAAATGATGAAACAAACAACTTGTTACGACCAAACAACTTGTTACGACGAACTGATGGGTTTTTGTCCAAGTGATGAAAACTCGACCTTGCCCTGATGGAAATATCCCTAAAACCTTCTATTCAACATAGAGGCTGCAGAAGGGTCAGGCTCTTTATGCTTTGCATTTTCGTGTCGCACCTCACGTGTGGAGTCATGTTGACGAATTGGTCCCCAACACGAACAATTCTACGTCTCATGATCCCCCTAAGCCATTGGCTGATAAATGAAACGGACTTTCTAGGTTCCTGAACCTCGTTACCGATATGACTCATTCGACCGCCGTTCGTTATCGTCGTCATGGCGGAGTCGAACATATTGGACGGTATGTCGAGGTTGAGTTCCAAGGTTGGTTGGGTGACGGGTCAATTGGGGCTTTAGTCTTTGGTCTTTGGTCTTTGATTGGTTGTTGTTGTGCTGAGCCATGGTGATGATAGTTCCAAGGTTCTTTGATTCTTGGGATAAGGTCAATAGTTTGGTTTAATGACCCAATTCAGTACCTTTCTCTTTTATCATCCTCCATGTGCACAGTTAAAAGTGTATAGTTGCCATTTATGTTTAATTATATCGTCCTTGCCCCAGCTCCATTAGAATCGTCAGCTGCACCATGTTTTTGCTTTGGTAATCACAATTCATATTTCTCAATCCGGTTGATAAATGTCACGTGCGACCTAAATAATGACCATTAGTGAGAGACTGAAGTATGTATGCATCCATAGGGAACATATTGACTGTTTTAATGTTCGTACGGAGGGTAAGGGATACCTTTTCTAAACAGAGTAAGCAATCCCTAGCTGAAGATTCATTCTTACAATAGATGTTATTAAAAATCAAGAATGGCATCATTAATGCCAAGATCTAGTTCCTAAGTTGGACCTTCCTGTCAAGTTGATGCGCATTTATCTGCACTAGTGGACTGAATAATCTGATATGGCTTCATGCTTTATAAGCTTCCCTACGTGAGATTATTGAAGGTAACCTCCCCGAATTTCCGGAAGCGCGGGGTACACCGGGGAACGTGCGGTATTGATCAATGGCCGGATGACGCGGTTCATCGTGAGCTTGTAGGAGATTGGGCTGGGCAGTGATTCAAAGAGTATGTAACACGGTTTCACGCCCCACATACGCTAGGCATACAAAGGAAGCTGGAGTGTAGTTCCAATGCTCATCAGAATCCATATCTCAGATATACAATGTCCGAAGTCGGATGATGCTGTGTATCTCTCAGGAGATATATCTGGAGGCGGTGTTGGGATGATGTGGTGCTAGGTAAGCAGGGGAGCAGGAAGTGCTCGGAGTGGCTGGATGCGGCCGAGTGCGGGTGGACGTGGAGCTGGTAGGGCAATGAATGTGAAGTGATATTGATGATATTCGAAAAAATGACAGAGTTTCCAAAGGTGCCATTGTTCTGCGGTATGGCGTGCTCGACGATTGGATCTGACCAACGATGCCGAAAGCGGTTTAGGCGACGCCGCTAAAAGGTATGAAGCTCTTCTGAAATCCAACCTCCAGTCTTCCTTCTAGATACCGTCTATCAAATGACTCGCTGTTGGCCACGGCAGCTTGACTTTCCGTAATGCATTTGTGCTCAGATTCATCGCCGCAGTCATTGTCCATCGCGGTCCGGTTAGATAAGGTGTGATCTCCCTTTTTTCCTTAGTGCCCGATGGCGCCATTTCTCCAGAGCCGCATCTTTCTGCCATCCTCCAGTGAAATGCCCGTGTGCAGTTTTGCATCTTGCCCTGAAAGGCACCGTGCAGCTGGAGTGACCCCGGACTCCAGGCGTATGCTCTAGCTCCGGATGATTGACGGGGGGCTATTCCAGAACATGCTGCATCTTGATCGGGCTTGGCCATGGAGAAATTCACGTCCCTTTTCTATATCGGGTCTTAGACATGGGCTGCTAGCGTATGTGGGGAAGTGCTGCTCTTTGGGGATTGTGTGCGATTGTTTTGCGATGGTGCAATCGCAGGCGCCCGAGCTCATCAATGAGTAACCGTCGCCGCCTTCGCAGCAGCCGGGGAAGCTGTCCTACACTGGTCCGTACTATTTAAGAAACGTCTTTCCTTTCACTTGACTCCATTGTTAACTCAAACCTCTTTTAACTTCACATCTTCCTCCAACTCTCTCCCTTCTAAGCTTAACTCACTACTATCTTGCCTCTAATCTTGAATACTATCTCTCTCTTGTCACTACAACCTTCCTTCCGCAACCATGGCACCCGGACTCGTTGAGCCAACGCAAACCACCCAATTCACACCATCAGAGACCAAGTTGTCGCTCAAGGCCCCCAATGCCCTCAACTACACCCCCGGCCGCAACGTCGTGGAGTCACATGATGAGACTTATGAGTTCGAAGACCTCCGACCTCATTTCCCTGATGTGCACTGGCCTTCCTTGACCGAGATTCCATACCACGACAAGGGCCTTGAGGGCGACCCAAACTTCAAAAACCTTCTCAGCGCGGCAACGGATGTCTTCGACTACAACCCAAAGATCGGCACAGAGATCCATGGCATTGACCTTGCCAACATCACTGACGCCCAGAAGAATGACCTCGCCCGCCTGATTGCTACTCGAGGTGTCGTATTCTTCCGTAACCAAAAGAACCTCGACATCGACAAGCAGCGCGAACTCGGTCGCTACTTCGGTAGTCTTCACAAGCATGCCACCACCTCCACTCCTAGGCGTCCAGGTCTAGAGGATGTCCACGTTGTCTTCACCGGCGAGAACTCACCGGACCTCCGAGCCATGTTCACCCCCACATTCCTCTGGCACTCAGATGTGAGTATATACAATCAAATGATAACACTACCCAGCATAATATTGACTTCGACCTAAGGTTACCTACGAGGTTCAGCCACCTTCATACACCTCTCTCAAGGTCTTGACCGGCCCCCCACGAGGTGGTGGCGGTGACACTCTCTGGTCATCCCAATATGCTGCCTATGATGCGCTCTCGCCATACATGCAGAAGTACCTTGAGAGCTTAACGGCTATTCACTCCGCTGAGATGCAAGCCCAAGGCTCTCGCGACCTCGGCCGTCCTGTTCGACGCGAACCTGTTGTTACTGAGCACCCTCTCATCCGCACCAACCCTGTCACAGGTTGGAAGGCTCTCTTCTTCAATCCTGGTTTTGTCACCAAGATTGTCGGCATCCCTAAGACCGAGAGCGATCACATCATTAGCTATCTTAACGAAGTCATTGCAACCACTCAGGAAATTCACGTTCGGTTCCAGTGGAACAAGCATGACGTCGCATTCTGGGACAACCGGGTCTGTGTAAGTACATGCCTTCTCAGTTGAATGACGAACTTATCTAATGATTTGTAGAACCACTCTGCTTCTTACGGCTTTGCACCTCACCGTCGCCATGCTGTTCGTGTCTGCTCTCAAGCCGAACGCCCATACCTTGACCCCGCGAGCAAGTCTCAGGAAGAAGACCTGGCTGAGCGCTTTAGCATTCCCAAGACCAACAAGGACGGCTCTGGAATCGTCAACTACAATGACTGAGATGATGGCATGATAGACAACATTCAATTGAATGACAGGGCTTATTCAATCTTTTTTTCAGGCTTTTAATGGCGTCGGGAGTTTCTACTATCTTACAATGATGCGTTCTAGCGGGACTTAGATTATATCAGGCAAATGACCTTGATGCGGATACCAAAATGATAGTGCTGCATTTGATAGCAGATAGACATACAATTATTATGTCTCAATGACTAAAATATTTCATATTACTTTGACGTCTTAATGTGCACCAAAAGTGATGTACGTGGCTGACGTTGAGACATTACGCACTAGCGCGCAGATCTCCAACCACCGTCCAACCTCATTCTCCAACCATCATCATTTCATCGCTCAACCTACTCCACGTTGTCAGCACCCATCGCCGATGGTATTCATCACAACAACTCTGACTGCGTCAGGCTGAATCGGTTTGCGCCGTAGAAGCCCGCAATGGCATCGCTCACTGAAGTACAGAATGCAACCCATCACACTAATGGAATGCTCACAGAGCCCACGGTTTTAGAGTTTGCCAGGTTTCACGGATTATGCGAAGATTACATGCGAGATCAGCCGTTGTCACGAGAGAACCTTCATGACCTTCTATCCGAAGTTGATCTAGGGTCTTCGTTGCAAGATTCTACCGAGCTGCCTGACGTTCAGCTTCCGTCGGACATCACTAAAGAACGACTAACCGTCAACAAAGAATCCGCAGTTCTACTCCGTTCGATATGTATTACCCCCGAACTGTGCGACATTGGAGATTATCTCATCCTCAATCGTGATCGTAAAGCTCAACTGCAACATGAACTGCCACTTCTACGATCTGACAATGAGCTTGACCTTTTGAGCTTCGGAAGCTATTCGTTGCCAGATTTGAACAATTTGAAGATTCCATCAGAGATGCTGGATTCTGAGCAAGATGAGGGTCTTGAATGGCCATCCAAATATCATCCAAAAGCAGAAGAATATCTCAAGGAAGTACAAGCTGAAAAGTTGGCAATAGGTAGAGACGACTTGCGATTTCTTCAAACAGCTATCAAGGACACTTTGACCGATGATGACTCGGAGTCAATCAAATTCGCTAGTTTGGAATATAAACGAGTACGTGATTTCAATTTTGAAGTCTCTCGTTCTAATAAGTTAAAATAGAACCCTGCATTCGAGCCTGTTAGTCCGCCTTTGCTACCACTTACACCACCGCTAACACCATACATACCATCTTCTCCTGGAAACTACCTAGAACTGTGGTCAGACCAGACCAATTCTACCGCCGAGGAATTGCAAGAACTACAGGACCGTGTGATGAGAGATGATGCTATCGCACCTCTAGATGAAGCTACAATTGACCCAGCTCTCCTTGAGATTCTCGATATGGGAAACATGTCCAGCCCTCTTCGAAAGTTTTCTGAAGCCCAAAGCCCAGCACCACGGAAACGGAGAGCTGAAGACTTGAAAGTGGAAGGTCCACTAACCCCGCCAATGAACTTGCAATCCCCAGAGAAGAAAATGAAATCAGTCTCATTCCCTGAAATGCTTCACGAATACATACCCGATCTCCCGTCGGCATATGCGTCTGAAGAAGAACTGCTTGGGTCGGAAGATAGCTTGAATACATTCTTCGAACAGGAGATTGCACCGATCGCGAATCAATTCAATAAGCAGCTTGAAAACGAAAAGCTCTCCGCGATAGACACTACTAAACGTGTTGACGTTCCAGGTGTCGACTTTTCTCTGTCAAAACCACCTTGGATGCAATTCGCTCATGGAACCAAAGGAAAACATGCAGCAGGTCAGACCGAACTGGAAGCACAAGCGAGATTTCTCTTGTGGATCAAACGAAATTTGCTTGATTCTTTCTCAATGTGGCATGGTGTAAAAATGCTTGAACGGAATCTACACTGGAACCCATTCCCACCTCAGCTAGGCAAAGTCGTCATTGAGGAACAACTCGAAGGAGATGACGGTTTTCTTGCGAAGTTTTTTGAAGAGTTGACTATTGACAAGGTCACAGAAAGTAGCTCGTTGGTATGGAAACCGGAAGGGTTACGGCTTCTCGATGACGCGTTTGATAGTGAGGATGACTTGGAACTAGTAGAATTTGAAGAAGGTAAAGACATGGAAAGCTTGATCAAGAAGAGAAGGCTGGAACTTGAAGACCAAGAACAACTAGCGAATTCTGGGATCAGTCAGCCAGAACCACCGACCAAACGCAGCAATATCATGATACCTACTAAAGACCAAGCATTCCACGCGCCTCCTAAACATGCTAGCGTCAAACTAAAAGAGAAGTCCATCCCTATCAGGAATATGGACAGTGGGCTTATGTTTGGTGGACTGTTTTCGGCGTCAACGGCGATCAATCAATTCATGAACTTGCATGGGAAAGAAGTGCCTAAAGAGAATCCACTCAATGAGCCGGGGAAACTAATAGCACAACCAGAACCAAAACAATCCAGTACGGTTAAACCAGAGACCACCACCCCTTCAATTGCGGAGCAGACAAAGCTTCCAACCCCTGAGCCACTCCCATCACTGCCCGAGAATCTACCTCCTTGCAGCTTCATCATCTCCACAACCCTACTAAGACAACGCCGCCTAACACGAAGTATATCAGATACCTACAAAGATGCAGAGCTAATCGAACGAGACTTTGCTCTACCTCATTCACCAGCAAATGAAGCAGATCTGATCCTCTCACCATCTACAGGCCTAATGTTAACAACACTCCAAAAAATCAAGCAGCAAGCATTACCAGGACAGCGCAATCGCTCAGCCATAAAAGAGAGGATGTCGGCGCTTTCACAAAGATACGAACGCCTCATTATACTAGTGAGTGAAGGGCTTAGTGCTGAAGGTGAACGAGACGGAACAAGGCATATTTTAGATGGTCGAGACACAGCTGCACTGCGGGAACATGAAGAATTCGCTTCCAAACTTGACGGAGAAGTCAATGTCAAGTACGTTCAAGGCGGCGAAGAAGCCTTAGCACGAACCATTATCATCGCCATGGCACAGTGGGGATTACCACACGGCTCAAAAGATCTAGGAGAAATAAAACTACTTCAAGAAGAAACATTAGTACGTATTCCACCTCTAACTATCAACCGCCACCTCCCCGACCACAACTAACCCCAAACCCCCCAAACAGTGGGAACTCTTCCTCCGCCGTACATCCCTAAACCCCTACGCCGCACAAGCGATCCTCGCTTCTTTGAAAACTCCATCTCCTCTCCCTGTCCCTGGTCAATCTACTTCTACGTCTTTTTCCTCGCCTCGACAACCTAAAACTACTGTGTTCGGTCTTCCGGTTTTTATTCTTATGGATGCCGGGGAGAGGGTTAGCAGGTTTCAGGTGCTGCTTGGGGGGTCGAGGATCTTGAAGAGGGTTGGGATGTTGGTGGATCAGAGGTGGTTGAGTGCTGCGGATGGGTTTAGGGGGGTTTAGGTGTGGGGATGGGGGATGGATATGTGGTGGATGGATGTGTAGTGAGAAGAGAATTAAGCCTATGATTTGCAGGGAAAGTTTTTTCGGGATTTATCAGTGGAACCCAGGGATCTGTGTGTAGATTGTCAAGCGTAGGATTTGAGGGTTAGTGAGTTGTTTTCTGTGATTTGTTTCTCCATGGGATGATTTTACATATTCACCATTGCGTGTGGGTGTGTAAGCGTAACTTCGAACTATAGTGTTAGATAAGGCAGAGAAGCTATGAAATATAAGTGTGTTTACATAGTAATATAATAACCTAATCCATATAATCATTAGCAAGATAAATGCAAAGTCATCTTCAATACCCAATAAGCATCACATACCCGATTAACTCGTACACCCATCCCCCTCAAGCCCCTCCACACCCCCGGGTGCCACATAACTACATTTCCCCACCTCATTGCCCTCCGTCCCATTCTCCCTAGCCCTAATCCTTACATTCTCAAACGCAATCCCATAGCACAGATTCACATTACTGCAGCTCACACTCGCCTTCCTAGTACTCCCACTCAAAAATCCAGTAAAATTCACATACCTAACATTACTGACCAGCATCTTACTAGTGCCAGCATACGACCCATTATCCCCATTTCCCTGTGTGATAGAGGGACCGGAATCCGCGCCTTGGATCCGGAAGTTGGAGAAGAGGATGTTGGTTACGTTACCCCAGCCCCCGCCGCGGGGTTGGTATTCGGATTCGTAGTCTTTTGTTGGGGCGAGGTGGCCGATCCAGGTTTTGATGTAGGCGCTGTTGTGCATGTCTTCGTTGTAGCGGATTATCTGTTGGGTTTGGTTGGGTGGTTAGTAGGGGGGGCTTTGTTTGGTGGATGATAAGGGGGAGATGATCGTACGTCTACGTTATCAATGGTGACGTTTTCGACGCTGGAATCTTCTAGGTATTGGCCGAGGGAGCCGATGGCGATGCCGTTGCCGCCGTGACAGGTTACGTTTCGGACGGTGATATCGTAGGAGCGGGGTTTGATTGCTACACAGTCGTCGCCGCCTTGGAAGTAGAAGTTTTTGAGGGAGATGTTTCGCGCGTCCATTGTATCTAGTGCCATAAGTAAAAATGAGTTATATATGGGATATTCATCTTGAGCTGCACCTACCAAATCCATCAGTATTTTGCACCCAATTTTTACCCCACGGCGCCTTCGTTGCTGTGGCATTCACTAGGATATTTTCGAATTCCATATTGGTTCCGTTCATGATATTGATAGCCCATAATTGCGGCTGTTTCACGAAGAAATTCTTCACAGATACATCGCTGACATTCCAGAGGACGAAGGGCATGGGACGGCCTTCTTGCGTTTTCCCGGCTTCTGCGGTGTACCACGTATCACCGTTTCCATGGATGCCACCGGTACCGTACCCGTTTACCCGGATACCGTGACCTGTTAGAATGAAACCGGCGCGGTGGTTCTGGAAGGCTATGCGGTAGGAGTTGTTGCGCCAGTAGTCGAGGTCGTCGGAGAACTGTGGATCTGTGAGTGGATAAGATGGGTTGGGAGAGGAGGGAATCATTCATACTGTCCATTGGCCTTTCCATTCGATAGTGATGTCTTTGACTACCGGGTTCAGTCTTTGATTTATCCAGTATGATTGGTCTTCAGGGAAAACGACGGTCCCCCCATTCTCACATTCATCAAATGCTTTGAGGATGTTTGGGACGTCGTCAGTTTTATTGCCGTTGGCTTGTACTGTGCATATATTTTTCCCATCATGCACGGAGCGATGAACACTTGAGTATACTAGTGCGGCGGAAACTGGGTATAGAAATAGAAAAGTCGAGAAAAGTGATAACATTGTGACTTGGCATGAATATCCCAAAAGCAAATCGCATCGACGTTAAGAACTTGTTTTATACTTAACCAATATACCACCCAGCGATGATCAACGAGAACATCCATACATCCCATCTTGATTGGAGGTAAAACCCACATCAGTTAAACAATGCCCCGATTATTAGGTTGCGGGGAAAGCCCATGGTTCGGTAGTAGTGCCTGACAGCGGTTGGTTTGGAAACTTGCATGTAGATCCCCCAGTATGAAAACAGATAGACCAAAGCTTCTGAAGCTTATTCGGACGACGATATCCCGAGATGAGATGAGATGAAACGAAATAAGTCATTTGAGTTCATCCAGACGATAGGTACCTACCATACCGTGCCTACCTAGGTAGAATCCGGGGTAAAGCGTGCTAGTGGCTTGGCACATGGCTAGTGCGGTGGTGACGTAGAGACGCAGCTTTCAATCTTCATTCCACCACCACAATATTCACGATGATATTGCGACATCTAACACGTTCGTCGAGGGCGTTTACTCGGTATTCGAGAGCGCAAGGAAGATTATTTAGCACCACCTCTACGCAATGGGCGAAAAACCGAATTTTCAATAAGTGAGTGAGGTATGCTTGGGTCGCTTGAGATGCAATGTACTGATGGAATGTTGAAGCTGCCGTACCCCCGATGAACTCCATACCCTGACCCTCCTATCCGCAAGCTCGAATGTACCGCTTATCACCCTCTGGACCGCATCATGGTGTTTGAATTGCGCGGCGGTGAAACCTCTAATCAAGCAATTGATACAAGAAGAAGGGGTTGGAGAGGCTGAGGGAGGTTTGGGGTATACAGAAGTTGAGCTTGATTCGACATTAATTGGGGATTTGGGGGTGAAGTATATGGTAGGAGTAGTCTATCTGAAGTCTTGGGTTGTAGATGGGAACTGACTGATTTTTGTTAGATCACGTCTATGCCGACACTTCTCGCGTTCAGTCGACAAGAACCTCAGATAGAGACTCGAGTGACGAGACCGGAACAATTGAGGAATAGGGAGTTTTTGAGGCAGTGGTTGGAGACTGAGGCGAGGAGAAGAGGTCAGGGTGGTGCTGGTGGTAGCCTTTTTGGGGGTTGGTTCGGAGGTGGACGATAAGCTCACGAGATTTATTCAGAGAAAGGCTGTTTAAAGATACCTGTAGAATATGTACAGTGAAAAACATACGTCGGCATGTATAAGATATTGAAGGCTGGGGTTTACACTGGAATATCATTCACAAGCAGCATGTTTACTAGAATTTTCAGGAACTTTCATATTCTAGCGATGGGAGGCCTTCTCCATTCAACTACAGCATGGTAATCCGATCACTCCGAGCGGGCGAACGGGAGAGGGGATCATCATCCGTAGGAATGCCGACCCATTATTCTATCGGGTTGCCGACCTTCGGCATCGTGTTGTAAGGCATATTCGGGAAGGAAAATCCACCATTGTGCGGCCGAACTAGGCTGACTTGGGTGGATAAGGATGTTCCGTGAGGAGCCGTTTGACGAACAGCAACAACACAACTGAAGAGGCAGTGTTCTTGGCTTGTACGGAGAGTACCGTGAGGGGTCACCCACGCTGGTAGTGATCAACAGGGTCAGAAGAAGTTTAATGCATCCTAGACAAACAGAAACACTAGTGGATAAAACTATGAATAGTAGTGGTAGAGTGTGGCAGGACTCTGAGGTGGGAAGTGTCATCACTAGACTATTATTAGAAAAGATGAAAGGAAGAAGGAGTTGATTAACCAAGAAAATTCGAGTAATTAACCGCTGAAGGGATGAGCCAATGATGATTCAGTCATTGGAATCCTCTTTTGGGTTATATAATCAGTGTTTTTGTTGTTGATATTGTGTGCAGGTAAACTTCAGATAGAAAACCCAACAAAACTCTAGGAACCTCGATCATCAACCCTAAGAGCCCGACGGTAAGGATGGAGGATTTTGATTTTCAACGATATGCAAGATGGTGATCGAAAAGATAGTGGGAAGAAGGACGATCCGATGAGATTCTCGGAACATAGTATCTCCGGAGACCGGATCACGTGGCAGCGTTTGTTCGGCGCATTTTAATAATAAGCGGAACGTGGTGATTCAGGAACGTGTAACAGATGTTGGGTAACCGTGGTTTCATCTCGCTGACATATTTGACAACACCTGGATATCTGCATGCCCTACGACTGGTACCATGGTTCTGCACAAAAAGCCACGATGGTGATGCGTGTTGTTGGAAGAGTCGTCCACAGAATGGATCGGTGATCCACTTGTCTTAGGCGTCCATGTTTATCGGTATCAAACTCTACTGTTGACGTGCCAAGGGGATCAAAGGTTGGCAGGATTAGGTCACAGCCTCATGGAGCATAGACGCTGAAAGGGGGAGCGGTCGCTATGCCCAGTGCGGCTGGCGCTGTTCCAACTTTCGCAATGATTTTTGGGGTCAAGCAGGGTTTGGCCCATCGCTTTTCCTCATCGGAAACGCTGAAATTCTATCTTGATGTCATTCGCGGTCGTCAGCCGCGTAAGTAGCAAATCAAACGATCCACCAAAGTTCCGCTCTTTCCCTTAGCACGTGTTACGTATCTGGCTCTTCACTTCTTGGTAGTGGTAGGTCGAAGGAGGTCGTGCCCCAGCCATGCCGTCAACGTGAAAATGATGCGACTGCACTGCAATAAAGGCCCCAAGGCCTTCGCTGCTTCCTGCTTATTTCTTCTCATCGCGATTTCATTGTTCTCTTTGCCCAGCATGATACCCTCATCGCGTTCTGTTTCGCTGTTTAGCCTGTCGTTTGCAACTGTTTCTGTCGCCCAAAACTCCCTCTCCCTCTCGCCAAAAGCTGACGCTGGCTCGGCGGGTGTCTCGTCCGCTCTCTCACCGTCCTTCGCTGGCTTTGGTATCGAACCATCCAACCTCTTTTCCTTCACTGGAGAGTCGAGCGCAAATGATTTCTCGATTCAACTGCTTCAGAACATCGCCGATTACGCAGGGGCCCCTGCGCCGATACGGCTAGGCGGAAATACCGGTGACTATTTCATATGGGATGATTCCTATGATGATTATAAAATAAAAAACAACCCGAAATCGACTGGTCAGGGTGCCATTGCGAGCGACTCCATGATCATTGGTCCGGGATTCTTCAAAGCGGTAGACCGGTTTCCCAAGGACACTCCAATTACTTTCGGATTAAACATCGCATATCAAGGGTCGGATTATATTGAAAACATTGTTGGGGAAGCTCAGGGCGCGGTCGATGGCTTGACCAATGTCAAGCTATACTCCTTCGAGATTGGAAACGAACCCGATCTCTACTTGCAAAACGGTTTCCGGACTGGCTCATGGGGAGGAGACGTCTATACCAAGGAATTTTTAGAAAGGGCTGATGCGGTATATCAGCAAGTGTTGAAGCCAGCTGGATATTCTTCTGAATTTTTCGAAGCTCCGGCAACAGCATCTACTATCGGAACCACGTTCGAGATTGACTTACTAGTCGAAGATGGTCTCACCAAAGAGACTAACGGTACCAAACACATCGGCTCGTGGAACCAGCACAATTATTTCTACTTCATTGATGTATCGACCTATCCTATGACTCTGGATACTCTGATGAACTTGGATAATACCAATACTCAATTTGCGTACTGGGAAACTCAAGTATCAGCTGGTCTGAAGACGGGTTTGCCTTACCATCTCCGGGAGATGAGCAGCGTAGGACCTATTGGTATGCACCAAGTTAGCGATACATTCGGCGCTTCTCTTTGGACCCTCAACTTCTTCCTCTACATGGCCTCCCTCAATATTTCCTCTGTCCAGATGCACATGACAGATAACTCAAACGCGAGCGCATGGCAACCCGTCGAAATGTACGGCAACCAACCTTTTGTTCGTCCCCAGTACTACGCCCACGCTGCCATGGCCCAGATTGTCGGTAATGGCAATGGTACCACCCAGGTCGGAGTACTGAACACAGATGACGTACCTTCATCCTACAAAGGATATATTCGAGCTTATAACACCTATGCAAACAACGAACTTGCGTCTGTCGTGCTGATAAACGCCCGTCAAGCAAACGCCTCAGAATCAAACAAAGAAAGCTTCACCTTTGATCTCAACCTTGGCTCGTCGTACAAGTCACAGAAGCTTTATATCTCTCGTCTAACAGCAGATGGTGCGGATTCTCTGTCCGGAACAACCTGGAACGGAATTTCGTTCGAACAATCATCCGACGGCAAGCCCAAGACTGTGGATGACACCATCGAAACCGTGGACCTTGATTCTAGCGGTAAAGCTACGGTGACCGTCCGCGATTCAGAGGCAGTGGTAGCAAATATTGGCTCGCATCTAGGGTCGAATGCAGTGCTCACATCCCCGGATGGAAAACCCCGCACATCAAGCAAGCAGAATAGCGCCCAAGCTTCCGCGACGGGTGCAACTACTGCTATCCTCGGCGGTGTCGTGACTACTACTGCGGCAGCCCTGAGCTCGATTACTGGTGATATGGCTCAGGCAAGTGCCACGTCTGTGCCTAGAGGCACGGCCGGAGGCATGGTGAGGGGGAGACAGGTTATGCCTGTTATTGCCTGCTTGATGGCCGTTATGATCGGCTTTGTCTGGTTGGCGTAAATGACGTCTTTTGGAGTTTGAGGTTTTTTCCGTGGAAGTAGTGTGTAATAATGAACATAATACCGTACATAGAGATGCACATCGACACCGATGGGTGGAGATGTACAAAACATAGATGAATTCATGAACCTGATCAAAGAGTCATCGCTGCTTATGAATATTATGCGGTTGTCCCGTGCTATACCGATCGGCGAAAACGATAGAAACTGGAGTCGTGTTACGTACGCATAGGCGTCCTTGTAAGGGATGCCACGGATCTTGCTGGCTTGTAACGTGATATGTGGGCGCTGATTGGGCCGCCTTCCGCTTGCTGATGCGCCCAAGAGCCAGGAAGCGCGCCAAGGTCGGGGTTTGGCATAATCCCACTGTCCGATCCCATACGGCCATGAATCTAGCCATTCTAACTGGCTCGTACGAGTCGTTGCACCCGTTAGCTAAACACCGAGTTATCGTCTGCGTCCACCCGCGGACCAATGTACGACCAGCTTCGTCGGCATCAACGGCCATAACACGCTAAACAGCGATAATCGATATCTCCGCCCCAGGACTGAAGAAGTAATGCTCAAGTATATATTGGGCGTCTGCCCCGTTCAGATGCCATCTGAACTAAGCTAACATCAACCCTAAACCAACGACCTCCTCTACTATTATTAAGTCATCATACACTTCTTAAATCAACATCAAACCATTGTACCTTCTACTATCACCACCAAAATGAACACCCAATACGTCTACATCCCCAACCTTCGTGGCCTCCAAGCCGTCCGAATCCCCTTGGAAGTTACCAACGCTTTCGACCCGGAAATGCGAGCAGAGACACCTGTTTCTACATCAAGCACTCCATCTTCATCTCGCTCGACATCACCATTGCCAGCTTCGAAGCTGTCGGCTCAGATGGCCCAACACCCTAAGCCGATCGCTTGCGTCTAAATTCTCAGTCTTGAGCGTTAAGATTTCATCTCTGCGCTCTTAGAGCTCGTCCTGCTTCGACCAAGCGAAGCTGAAGGGACGACGTGATCGCGAAGTCCAGGCATATTGAGCTACCTGAGCTCATGGCCTGAATATGAAGCAGCAAGTCAAAGTTGCATGCACACAGAGTGCTAGATGCTGTTATTGTTCGACCGAATATCGGCCTTATCTTATCTGAGGGTCATCTTTTGCCACATCTGGGCCACACCTGGCCTGATGGTACGATCTCGAACACAGCTTTTAGGGCCAGGCCTTCTGGGCGCCTAGTTCAAGTCTTGGGGACAAGCTTTTCTCGGGACATCGCGGGTGGTGCACGCAGGTCATCTGCCAACCTCTCTTCTGTTGCATCTGGACCGGCGTATGGTATTTCTCTTTGCAGGGCATTTACTAGGCAAGATGGCAATGGGATTCGATGGATGGGACTTGGAAAGGCTCTCGGTTATTGAGTGGAGGTGTAGTTAGTAGTCCTAGAGAGAGATAGGTTATTGTGTTGCCAAGGCGACGACAACGAGGAAACGTAATGTAATGCTAGGATGGGAGAGTAAAGAGAAACGTCAGGAAGGATGGAAGATGGATTGTTATGCCTTTCACATTGATACCCATTAGTATAGTATAAATCAAGTTTGCGTCTTTAAAACAATAAATGTCTTTACAATTCCTGAATGCACTGAGTAACAAAATTGCCGTTCACGTGCACGTGATGTGTCACATGTACATAAGCTCAGAAGCTTTGACCCTCGGATGAAATGTTTATCCGAGAGGCGGCCTCGTCCTGGAAACTTTCACTTCACTTAGTCGCAACAACTTCCTTCACGCGATAGCCTTGGGTGAGGCTCGTTTGAAGCCATGGATGATCTTGCCTCACTCGAGCACCTATCTCTGGTGTCAAAGGTGAGCTCTGAAATCCAAAACCATCTCGGCATTTCCGACAAAACCCTCTCCGAGTTCGTGATCGCGCAACATGAACAAACGAAATCTCTCCCGGAATTCAAGTCGCAGCTCGAGTCGGTCGGCGCCGAGTTTCCCCAGTCCCTTATCGAAAGTATCGACCGATTAGTCCTCACTCTCCATCCGAAATATAAGAACAAGGGTCAGAAGAAGGAGAAAGATGTCGCAGAACCTCAGGATGATCGCGATAGGAAGACGAGGGTTTTCAAGGGTTTGGCTATTGCGGATAAAGAGCCTGTGTTTGAAGCGGAGGAGGAAGTTGAGGATGAACCAAAGGTTGATGCGTTGGATGATACCTTCGCAATGCTGGAGGGACTTGCTCCTCAGACTGGCGCGCCCAAGACTGGCGCGCCTAGGCAAAAGACTTCTCGAAAGAGAAGCGTAAGCCCGTATGGCGATGGTGAGCGGGAGAGAAGCAAGAGCAAGCGTCATAGATATAGGTCTACCTCGCGATCCCGGTCAAGAAGCCCTAGACGATCTCGGAATGACGAATACGTTTTTGAGTTCAAGGATGAATTTGGCAGGACGCGGACCGTTACAAATCGAGACGAGAAGAGGAGTCGCCGGCGACGGAGGCTCAGCGAGGATGATCCTCCCCGGCCACCAGAACCAGAGTTGGATGAATCGCCCGTTCTGTATAAAATCTACAATGGCAAAGTAACAGGGATTAAGGACTTTGGAGCCTTCGTAAATTTGCAAGGCGTCCGTGGCAAGGTGGACGGTTTAGTACATGTTACTCAAATGGTAGCGGGCGCCCGTGTTAACCATCCGTCAGACATCGTGTCAAAATACCAGGAAGTTAAAGTCAAGGTCGTCAAGATGGAAAATAACCGCATTTCATTATCTATGAAAGAGGTAGACCAGTTGACCGGTGAAGACCTGGCCCCTACTAAGGGATTTGCATCAGGAGCAAATATGCAGGGACTGGGAGGTGTTACACAAGAGGTTCCTGTTATCGAATCTGGCAGGAATGGAAGATCTAGAATGGATCGGAAACGAATGACGTCTCCAGAACGATGGGAAATCCAGCAGCTCGTTGCTTCTGGGGTATTGAAGGCTTCTGACTACCCCGATCTCTATGAAGATTACCATGCGGCAATCAACGGCGAGGGCGGCTTTGAAGAGGAGGAAGATATCGATATCGAGGTACGGGAAGAAGAGCCGCCGTTCCTTGCAGGCCAAACCAAGCAGTCTCTCGAATTGTCACCTATTCGTGTCGTCAAAGCACCAGAAGGGTCTCTAAACCGCGCTGCCATGCAAGGAGATGTAATAGCACGAGAACGTCGCGATGCGCGCCAACAAGAAGCACAGGAGAAGGCTGCGCAGGAGGCGTCGCAGGTAGATCTGAGCAGTCAATGGAACGACCCAATGGCTCAACAACGACAATTTGCGAGCGATATACGTAACAACCGAGCGAACCAGCCAGCAGATGCAATGCCTGAATGGAAGCGCATATCTACTGGACGAGAGGCATCTTTTGGGAAACGAACAAGTCTCAGTATGCGAGAGCAACGAGAGAGCCTACCAGTTTTCAAATTCCGGAATCAACTCCTAGAAGCTGTGAAGACCAACCAGATTTTGATTGTTGTTGGAGACACCGGATCTGGTAAAACCACTCAAATGACCCAATACCTTGCGGAAGCGGGATATGCCAATGAGGGTGCAATAGGCTGCACGCAGCCAAGACGTGTGGCCGCGATGAGTGTAGCGAAGCGTGTTGCCGAAGAAGTTGGTTGCAAACTTGGCCAGGAAGTTGGATACACCATTCGATTCGAGGATTGCACCACACCAGACACCAAAATCAAATACATGACGGACGGTATTCTACAGAGAGAAATTCTGTTAGATCCTATGCTCTCGCGGTATAGCTGCATCATGCTTGACGAAGCACATGAACGTACGATTGCTACGGATGTTCTCTTTGGCCTGCTGAAGAAGACTCTGAAGCGAAGGCCAGACATGAAACTACTTGTCACTAGCGCAACATTGGATGCCGACAAGTTTTCTGAATACTTCTACAAGTGTCCGATTTTCACAATTCCAGGTCGAACTTTCCCAGTCGAAGTCTTGTACAGCCGCGAACCGGAAACCGACTACTTGGATGCTGCGCTTGTTAGCGTCATGCAAATCCATTTGACAGAGCCGCCTGGTGATATCCTTCTCTTCCTTACTGGTAAGGAGGAAATCGATACTTCGTGCGAGACCCTTTACGAACGAATGAAAGCCCTGGGTCCGAGTGTTCCAGAATTGATTATCCTCCCCATCTACGGTGCTCTTCCGTCTGAGGTTGCCAGCCGAATTTTCGAACCTGCTCCACCTGGAAGTCGGAAAGTGGTCATTGCTACCAACATTGCTGAGACTAGTTTAACGATTGATGGAATTTACTATGTCGTGGACCCTGGATTCGTAAAGCAGAGTAGTTACGACGGTAAATTAGGTATGGACAGACTTCAAGTCACGCCAATCAGTCAAGCCCAAGCTCGCCAGAGGGCTGGTAGAGCTGGTCGAACTGGACCTGGAAAATGCTATCGCCTATACACTGAGACCGCTTTCCAAAGCGAAATGTTGCCGACCACGATACCCGAAATTCAACGCCAGAACCTGTCCAATACAATTCTGATGCTCAAGGCTATGGGTATCAATGATCTACTTCATTTCGACTTCATGGACCCCCCTCCTACTAATACTATGCTTACTGCCCTCGAGGAGCTGTACTGTTTGGGTGCTTTGGATGATGAAGGGCTTCTTACCAGACTTGGACGTCAAATGGCCGATTTCCCAATGGATCCTGCTTTGTCCAAGACCTTGATTGCGTCTGTGGACATGAACTGCTCCGATGAAGCACTGACGATTGTTGCGATGTACGTACTTTTTTTTTTATCAATCTGCATACCTTTTAACACAACTGACTTCTGAATCTAGGATTTCGGCTACACAGAATGTCTTCCATAGACCCCGCGAAAAGCAAAACCAAGCCGATCAGAAGAAGGCGAAGTTCCACGACCCATCCGGAGACCATGTTACTTTCCTGAATGTCTACAATGGGTGGAAAAATTCAGGTTTCTCCACACCATGGTGTTTCGATAACTATATCCAGCCAAAGGGCATGGCCCGAGTCCGGGACGTGCGGGATCAACTTCTCACGATCATGGGTCGTCACAAGCTCAAACTCATATCCTGTGGTCGGGATACTATCCGAGTTCGACAGTCCTTCTGTGCTGGGTTCTTCCGCAACTCGGCGCGCAAAGACCCAGCAGAAGGGTATAAAACGCTAGTGGAAGGCATGCCCGTTTACCTGCACCCCAGCTCTGCGTTGTTCGGCAAGCCTAGCGAGCATGTCATCTATCACTCTCTAGTGGAAACGACTAAGGAATACATGCATTTATGCAGCTCTATAGAACCGAAATGGTTGGTGGAGGCAGCACCCACTTTCTTCAAGGTGGCGCCAACGGACCGGCTTAGCAAGCGGAAGAAGGCAGAGCGGATTCAGCCCCTTCATAATAGGTTTGCAGGAGAGGACGACTGGAGACTGTCTGCCCAGAAGAGGCAGGGTAGAGGTGGCGGAGGCACTTGGGGTTAGACGGAGATTGTTTGCATCTGCCAGTCTTGGCAGGTCTTGGAGTGGGTTGTAATATAATTAGGATCATCGTAGTTACGAGCTGGGTGGCTTCGTTGAGTGGAAGATGGAAGATAGGGCTACAGGCTTGGCATGAGAACCGAAGTTTTACTATTTATATTGGTTTTCTTGTCCTATGTATTTAGGTATTATCTGAATCATGATTTGCCATTGGTCGTAATTAAAACGAGTAAAGACGTTCATCTATAGCGATCGCATGTCTCGTGATGCCGATGATTTTGAACTCGGTACCGTAGAGTTGAAGAGGAGAAAGCAGAACACGTCGGTCTAGACATTGAAAATAAATGGGAATTTGAGGACGTGGGTACATTTAAAGTTAAGACTATGCATAATAGGCACAAGGTGATTAGCGGAGCATTCTAGTTAGTTTTACGTATATTCTAGGCGCTTGGGCGGGTCATCTACCTGAGTCTTTTGTTCCATGGTTCTCTCTGGTTCTCTAGGATGCGGTTCCTGGAATGTGTGTGCCAATGACGCCGAACCGAATCATGGGCGGTCAGGACAGGAGGAATAATTCTAACGTACCTACTACATACCACACATCTCCGAGAATGCTTCATGATGATGAGGAATCAGATCTGACACCAGTCGAGCTGCGTGATGGACACGAGGTGCAGGTGTTCTCTTACAATGTTGGCACTGGCCGAAACGCAGTCATCACTTGTTCGAAACAAACTTGGCGAGGGGGTGAGGGAGGAGCATGAAGAGAAATCTTGTTCGGTGACAAGAGTGCATGGCATGGCGTAGAATAAACAAGAGTTTAGCGATCGATTTGAAACGGTACGGTCGGAGCGGGATGGGGTGGGCTGGGCTATGTCGGAATAAGAGATTCTCCGGGCGTTTCGAATCACGTGCTTGGCATTATTCTAGGCCCTGTCGCCTTGTCGCCTTGTCGATGCTTGTTAATTCGTTAGAGGGAGGCATGTAAGCTATGTCGCAACGAACACACGCGCACACACACGCGCACACACACGCGCACACACACCCCCCCCTCCCCCCCGGCCAAGACCAAACACGGTCGTCAGCGTCTTCAAACGGCTCAAACAGCAGAAGAGCGCCATGATTACGGGTTCGTCGGGTGGATGCAGATTCAGAGACAAGAGTGCCAGGTGCCAACAGAGGCTGGGCGTTGACTGGGGGCCAAGCCGGAGCAATTCAGGGGAGGGAATTGTGGGGAGGGTCTCAAGTCTGAAACGACGTGGGTGGTGCCCAGGCGAGCGGCCCCCTCAACCACCCAATCTTCAGCCTACGCCGCTCTCGGCCCGCTTGAGCGACGTTGACACAGAAGACGTGCCATGTCGCGTCCGGGCTTCAGCCGCCAGGCACAGCGCTCCATGGCATTCTCTTAGCTGCAGCGCCAATCAAAGGCTTGTTCACCCAGGCCCATCTTATCACGCACAACTACACTTGCTAGTTTCTCACCCTACAATGCCTACCACCTACCCCGTGTCTCCCTCCGTCTCCGCTAACGCCATCGATGTATTATGTGCTGATGATGAAGCCGCAGAGTCTCATCAACCAGCCCAGCCAATGCGCCGCCGCCATCGTCGTGCCACTGAGCCTCGCTTGCTCACTCGCTTGCTTCCATGCCCAGGTGTAACCCCTTCAACACCAGAATAGTCCAGTGCCAGTGCCCTCCTGCTAGCCTATTGGGGACGTGTGCGGCCCTGAGTGCGTGGCCCGCTCCAACTCCGGGCGCTCGGGAGTACTCACTCGAGAGGATGTATATAGCATATGCCCGCTGTCTTCATGCATGAGTCTTCTTCTCCATTTCGTCCGTTTCTGTTCTTTCACCGTCATCCCACACACCCCCCCGCCTTTCCTTCTTTCACTCTTCCTTCCCTTCCCTCTCTTTTTCTTTCTAAGCCGCTGTGCGCGTTTTGTTTTAACCTTCCCTCTTTCTTTGGAGAGTAGTTGTAGTAGCAGCAGCAGCAGTAGTAGTACATACGAAAGGTCCAACTACTCTACTCGCTTCCTTTCTTTTTTCAACTGTGTCCCATATTAGACAAGATATCTTGGTGTACATTCATTCACTCATTCATTTGACGGATAACTTGGTTTCGTCCCGGCTGCCGGTCAGCATTCAAGAGTCAAGATGCCTTCCATGCGACTCTTCCTCCTCGTCGCGCTCCTAGCAGCCCTCGTGCTCGCCGCCCCCGCCCCCAAGATCTCAAAGCGCCACTTCAAGGTTCCGAGAAGCCTGAACACGGCTCACCCTCGCGGTCTCAATGGCGCTGATGCCATGGCAAAGGCCTACCGGAAGTTCGGTTGGGGGTTCATTGCGGCACGGAAGACGGGCAAGGGTGTTCACTCCACCAAAGTCCGACCCGGTCAATCAAACAATGGCTCTCAGAATGCTTCGACCAACTCTTCTCGTCCTGCTAATGAGAGTGGTGTCGTTGAGGCGAATCCTGAGGATAACGCCGCTTTATTCCTTTCTCCTGTTACTATTGGTGGTCAAACCTTGAACCTTGACTTCGACTCTGGTTCCTCTGATCTGTATGTGATGTTCCTCTTTTCTCTTTTCTCAATCTAAACTAACATTATCCTAGCTGGGTCTTCTCCACTGAACTCTCCAAGAACGCGATCGGTCAACACAGCGCCTTTGATGCCTCAAAGTCCTCCACTTTCAAGGAAATGACTGGTGCCTCTTTCCAAATTAGCTACGGTGATGGATCCGGTGCTGCTGGTATCGTGGGCACTGATACCGTTGATATTGGTGGTGCTACTGTCACTTCTCAAGCTATTGAGCTCGCAACCGCTGTTTCACAATCATTCGTTCAGGACTTGAACACCGATGGACTTGTTGGATTGGCCTTCTCGAGCCTTGTAAGTACTTTTGTTCTCCTTTCCCTCCACTGTGGTACGAGATAGTTATTCGATATACATCACGTGATCCAATCACCTCCTAAACAACAACTAACCCTCCCTCTCCCCAGAACACTATCCGAACAGGCAACCAACGCACCCCGCAAAAAACCTTCTTTGACTCCCTCCTCCCCGACCTCGACGAACCCGTCTTCACCGCCGACCTCGCCGTCGACGGCAGCGGCACTTACGAATTCGGCCGCATCGACACGTCAAAATTCAGCGGCGACCTGACCTACATCCCCGTAAACTCCTCGTCCGGGTTCTGGCAATTCGACAGCACATCCTTCTCCATCGGCGGCCAAAAACAAGACAACCCCACCGCCTCCCCCGCCATCGCCGACACGGGAACCTCGCTCCTCCTCGTCGACGACGCCGTCGCTGAGGCCTACTACGCCGCTGTCCCGGACGCCGAGGAGAACGCGCAAGCGGGTGGCTTCGTCTATCCTTGTGATACAGAGCTCCCGGATTTCGCGGTCGCGATTGGGGATGGCTATATGGCGAATGTCCCCGGGAATATGATCACGTTTGCGGCCGTGGATTCCAGGAATACGACGTGTTTCGGCGGTATCCAGGGGAATGGTGGGGCTGGGTTGCAGATTTATGGGGATGTGATGTTTAGGAGTCAGTTTGTGGTTTTTAATGGGCAGGATAAGAGTTTGGGGTTTGCGCCTAGCGTGTAAGAGTGGAGCGTAGCGAGACGTTGTATAACCATATGAGGCGGTAGGAGGGAGTGTGTAGTGGATCGTGATGGTGGTGGGGGTATATAGTAGGAAGACAGGGTAAGTATGGTAGAATTGTGCTACAAGGTATATAAAAATACCTATTTATTATATTCGGGGGACGAACACCCAAAGTGAAGAAGATTTTTAGAGGAGGTTGTGGGATTGTATGTATATATATATACTTTTTTATCGGAAATTCTTTTATTTGAAATTGGATTTTTTTCTATGATTTCTTTTTTTTCCCCCCTGTCTAACTGAATCCATGATATACTTTTTTTTTTCGCTCTCTTCACTGCCTTGTTTACTTACTTACCTCTATCATTCACTCGTTTCCCTCTTCATCATGTCTGTTTGTATGTATGTATGTATGATGTTGACATTATATATTCGGGGTTATTATCCACTCAACTCACTCACTCACTCACTCACTCGCTTGATCCTTAATCTTACTGCATACAAGGTCTATGATATGACATATAACGACCATCTATCTATCCAATATAAACAAACTACTCCTAGAGACCCCACTCTACTCTACCAACAACGTAACCATCCAACCATCCAACCCATACCTCTCGTAGTTCAAAAAAAAAAAAAAAAAACCCC